>JACEGR010001846.1:0-149208 GCA_014170235.1 Listronotus bonariensis | reverse complement strand
CCCTTGATACTCTATTTAGCATCACTTTGTTTTTGAAAATTGCCCCAGCCGTTCCAGACTTACAAGCCAATACCATTAAAACCGCACTGTTTGTATAGTATTTAAGCCAAATTTTAAATGGTTGTAAGTCTGGCGATTTTTAAAAATAAAGTGGTGTCAAATATAGTATTAAAGTGCCTTTAAAAAGAGGTGCTGTAGTGACCAGGGAAAATATTTCACTACAGTAAATAAAATTATAGAATTTTATTTTAATAATTGAAAATAAAAATAGAGTTAAAATTTAATAAATAAAATAAAAATAAATTTAATTAAAAATTTACGAAAAAAAAATAAATTTATTTATTTGGATAAAACAAAAATAAGACATATTATTTATTTGAATGAACATTTTTTTTTTAATTAATGATTTATCTTTTTAAAGACTAAGTTTCAAAGTAAAGTCAAAAATAAAAAATGTTTTAAAAAGTATACAAGATTAAGAAAAAAACTGCTTAGTTTTTATCAAATTAAATTTAAATAAAATAAAAATAAAACAATTTAATTATTACAACTAAAGAGATGCTTACTTGAAAATTTCTATCAGTTATTCAAATAGAAAATAAAATTTACAGTCACTTGTATTTGCTTTTTACATTTCGACTGTTGTCTTTAACCGATACCCGAAAACTGGAACAAACAAAAAGAGTTTGGGTACGAAATCCTCTTTTCACTTCCACTACTTAGTCGAGGACAGGCATCACGCGGTTTTCGTGTCGTGTGGAAATCACCAAGTGCAAAAATTGGCCACCTGAGGTTGTGCACACGGTACCATTAAAATTTCCCGAATTTAATATCTCTCACTCCTGCGGACTAAGAGGGGATATATTCGACGCAAGACAGTTTTTAAAGATAATCGTCCAAGCAGATAAAACATTAATTTTAAAAATTTTCCTATGCTATACCCTTAAAAAATTCGAAAAATAAAAAATATATATTTATACCCTTTTTGTAGTTTATTGTTATTTTTTAATAAAAGTAATTAAGTTTGTTGATTGTAATTTTTTAAGACACCCTGTATCATTTTTATATTTATAATAATACTTTTCCCTATTAAATATGTCATTAGCTAAAATGTCTTTCCTATATATTCATAAATATTTCTTTACAAAATTTTAAATTTAACAAAATAATTTTAAGTTTTGAGTCACCCTGTATTATTTTTATATGTACAATAATATTTTTTCCTGTAATGTACATTCTCAACCAAAATTTCATCCCTATATACTTATAAATAAAATAGTGGGATTCTTTTAAATTTTTAAATAAACAAAAATCCTTTTGTTTCAAAACACCCTGTATATCATTTACAGTTATAAGATAAAAGAACTTTAGACTTTATATAATGCAAACATTTTTAAATTTTTAGAGCTAAAACTAAAAAAGTTATGATGGTTTATATGTTCTTTATTTTTGTAAATATTTCTTTTTGAATCATCCTGTATAATAAATAAATAGATTAAGTATGTACAATTGTGATTTATTTGTATAAGCATTTTTTAAAGGTTACAATATATTAACGTAAAAAATAATTTTTAAACTTTTTCTTAAAAGGTACTATATATAATTTTTGCAACACCCTGTATTAAAGTTGTAAAGACATTATTTTTGTAGTTTTTCATTGTATGCATATACCTGACAGTAAAATTTTATTCGATTCTAATGATAAACAAAGGTAAAAAAATAAATTATATTTTTTCAAAAACAAAATTATAATATTTTTTTAAAACACCCTGTATACTAAAAAATATATTTTAAGAAAGTATATGTCTTTATACATCTTTTTTAAATATTTATTTTGATAGGTTCATAAATAAAGTCACTATAAAAATTTCAAATTTTAAATTTTAAAGTTACGTACAATCTTTTTGACTCACCTTGTATATTTATTTAATACATTTTTTAATTGTCATTTAAGTAACTATATTTTTTATTTTTTTCCAAACTGTAGATTGATTAATAACGGAAAAATTACCCTTTTTCTATTTTTACATTTTCCCAATTATCTTCTTTTGAATCATTCTGTATAAATATTTTATATTTTTTTAGAAACTCTATACAAGTCTACATAACTAAACAAAAAATATTTCTTTAATCACAATACTAGCGCTAAAATTAAATATCAAATTTTTAATTTTTAGGTTAATGTAACTACTTTTTTAACACTCTGTATAGACTTTCTATATGCTTATGTAAACACACCCATACTAGGTATTTACTACCAAAATTTAATTTAATTATCTCAAACAGCACAGATTTTACGGACCATTCAAATTTTTATCATTTTTATTTTACTTTCCGCACGCTATGTCGAGAGTGCGGAAAATTGTTTTTACACAGTTTCCTAAATCATTTTAGATGACCTATAAAACGAGATAAAAAAAATTTTCGTTTACGAGAAACGATATATCATGTAGAGGCGGGGGGTGGGGGAACTTTTTTTTGTCATTTTTATTCTTTTTTTTAAACATCCAATCAGCTGTATATCCGTTTTTTTTTAAATCACTCCCATTAAAAAGTTGAAAAAATTGTCGTAGCACATAAAAAATAAATAAATACTAATAATTTAAAAGACGAGAGGGAAAACGAACCATATACGGCAAAACTCAAATACACCGCACTATGCTTCTTAACTGTGGCCAAATATACGTAAACACCCTGTACATAAAACTTTCCAAAGGATTAAAGTACTCATCTTTTACTTTAAAAGTCAAACTTTAAACACCCTGTACATTACAGATTTTTGGTAAGACTGGTTTTACTCCCCTACATATTTTGGTCCGAAATACATAAACATTCTGTATATAAGACGCACAAAACACTGTAACATTCCTGTTTTTGTTTAACACTTATTTTTGAAAAACCTGTGTATTATATAATAATAAACATTTTACCAATACATGTTTTGAACAGATATACATAAACACCCCGTACACAACGATTTTTTTTTATTGATTTTTAATATTTTGGTCAGGATTTATAGGATATCCTGTATCAAATATCTTCCCCATTTTACTCTAATAATGTAATTTTTGCAAATCCTGTATCTAATATTACCAACTATTATTGTAAATTTTTCCGTATTACACTAAAACTCAGTATAATGTATAAAAAGCTTAATTTGTATACCCAATATGAAAACCCCTGTATTACTTTTGTTTTACCGCACGTATATACCTATGTAACATACGTAGGAAAAACTATATGAAACACATATGGCCTGAGCAGCGGGTACGCGAAAATTTCATATCATCCGTCCCTCGTACTTGTCCCTTGCAGGTTTTGTTAGCAAAATTTCGTGTTGAAATCGGCCATAGTTTTGGGTAAAAAGCTGTATAGGCTCGTGAAAAATTCCAAATTTTCCGATCCAAGCATAGTTTTTCACCGGGAAACTGTATTTTTTCGAAATTACGAAAAAACCAGTCAAACTCGAAGATGCTAAAAGTCAACTGACAGCTCAATATATTTTAACCAGCCCTTGTACAAAATCAATAGTGGTCATAAAAACACTATCGCCAAAGCAAACCAAAGCCGCCTTATGCGATTTTGACTAACGAAAAAATCGCGATTTTTGGGTAAAAATGTGTATTTTTTTTTTGAAACGTATTTTTCACCTATTTCTAAGTGTTGTAGAGAAAACTGTAAATAGGTTTTGAAAGATAAGTAGACGATCTAACGGATGGCGCAAAGGTGTTTTAATAGTTTTAATTATTAAAGCGACAATTTTAGGGTAAAGTCGGCACTTTTTTAATAAAATTTAAAAATTCATATCTTTAAAAGTATTTACCCTAGCGATTTGAAATTTTGATATGTTGTAGTGCAAATAGTAAACATTATGCAAGAATTATTTCAGAATTTTAGCTAAAATATTTTTTTGTAATTAAATAAAATGTAAAAAAATGTCCCATTTTTTAACAAAAAATCAAAATTTTTAAGCTTTATAAAACACGCTGTATAAATACCAAAATTATGCTGGATATCTCATTTTATAGAACTTTTTGAGAAGAATCCAATGACGTTTGCGTTTTTTCAATTCAAGGTCACAGTTTTGAGGAAAAAAATAAAAACATGCGAAAATTTCCAAATTTTGTCATTTTTTTTCATTTAAAAAATTCTCCCAGAAAATAAAATATTTTTAACAGAAGATCATTTGGGGACTTTGTAGCTCAAAAGACGATCTTTCATAATCCACTAACCGCATACCTATTAGTAAACCGTTTTCGAGTTATTAAGGCTCAAAGTCAGTCAATTTTTTCTTACAAAAACGTAAATAACTTTTTTCTATTTATCCGAATAAACCCAAAAACAATAGGGTTCTGAACGGGACCATTTCTGACCTGTGTGCAAAATTTCATTTCGATAAAATAAAACCCTGGACAGATAATTGATTACGCTCACCTCGTTTTTGAAAAGTCACATTTTTTGCCAAACCCTGTATTTAACTTTCCTCAATTGTTTTAAAATTTATTTGACAGGTGCCCCATTAAGTGGCCAATTTTTTCTGAAAATTTCAACTTTTCTATCTTTTACCGTTTTTTGTTACTACATTTTTTCTGACAAAAAAGCAAAAGCGACACCGACCCACTAATAGCGAAATAAAGTCTGCAGTATATTCGCGCTGCGCGTCGAGATATAATAAATATATTATTTCTCTTAAGGTGTAAAAACCAAAAAGTAAGTGAATTCTGCGGTGAAATTATAAAGATAATTTTACTGAAATAAATTAGAAATTTTATAATCTGTTGAGTGCCTCTATATAATTTTTTTAATAAAAAATGTTATTGTGAAATCAGTCTGTATTATTTTCATAATATCATAAATTTGGATTATATTTTCCAAACAACGATAAGTACAAATAAATTTAAGCTCCTTTCGAAATTGTCTACGAAGATTTAAGCTCCCTTTCAAAATTTCTACAAAGCTTTAAGGTTTTAAATAACCGAACCCATTAGAAATTCTGTAGCCGCTACTTAGGAAAAGAAAGTCAACAAAAAAATTAAATAAATAAAAAGGGGACAAAATTTGAGTGGCGCTACGGTGCTACATAACCCCCTTTAATAAAAAATAAAAAAATGGTAGTGCCCCCTTGCTCCCCGCAATTCGTTTTTTGCACTTTGACGTCTAGCTTTGACTTCAGATTCGTGTTCAATGGCAAAAAATATGTCAGAAAATTCTTGTCCGATACCCAGCACATATCAATTTTTTTATTGTGTGGGCCTGTGTAGTCAATTTAATCACTTTTTTAGGATACTTCCGTCAATATGATCATGGAATATTTGGCAACATGCAAAAATATGGACAAACCATACCACCTTCTTACGATCTTTCAAAAATCACTGCACCCACCTATCTAATGTACAGCAAAAATGATTGGCTTTCAGCTGAAATTGATGTTGACAGATTATGTCAGGGTATAAGTAATTGTCAAGGAAAAATCTTAACTAGTGACTTTGAATTTAATCACATGGACTATATGTATGGAATTGACGCCCCATCATTAGTATATAATAAAGTTATCAGTTTGTTTGCTAGACATAAGTAAAATAAAAACAATAATTTAAATAGTATATGTAATTTTAATTATGATCCCTTTATACCTTAGAATTTTTTCCATCATATTATTGACACCCTTTTTAGTCGAGTTAATGAACAGGGAGGTGGGAAAATAATTATACATATATATTGTTTAAAAAATATACAGGGTGTCTGGAAAGATGAGGTCAAAAATGATAGGGTGATAGAATGAGCTAAAATAATGTTCTTACTTCATATAAAAAAGTTCTATCGCACTTCGTTAGGGAGATATTGACCTTTAAAGCTGGTATGAAGAAAACTTATTTTAATTATAACTTTGAACTGTTGGCACAGTACCAATGATATTTGGGCTATTGAATAAGCTTCTAGTAATGCTTCTTTCCATAGGTAAGCGGATGTTCAGTAAGTCGGAATTATACAGGGTGCCACGATTTTTTTTCATTTAATGTATTCATTTTTAACACTAGTGACATAACCGACATTTTTCTTTGACCGCTTAATTCCTTTATCATTTTTGTACAAAAAAGATATACTTTATTTAAATCGATATCTTGGACTGTTTTTCATAAAATCACATTTAAAGTCCAGACATACCAGCGTATGTATGTTGTAAATAATATAAAATTCCATTGATAGACAAATAAAATTAATAATAAAAAAATATATCAAAATCTGAGCTGTTATTTAGGACCTTCTACGATTGCCTGTTTTGCAGCTTTATTGAGTCGACTATTTATTGTAGGCCTATATTAAGACTAAGACATTACGAAATTAAAGGTTTAAATAAAATATACAGTGTGTCCAAGATAGGGATCCTAAGCATGGGAATCTCAGTACTTATTGAAGATACAGCATAAGTTAAATTAGGAAAAAGTTGTGTTTTTAAAAGCTTATTTACATGCCGTTTAAAAACTTGAAAAATTTTCATGGCCTACTGAGATATTTGGCAAAAACCAAAATTTAACTATATCGATTTTATTTTTTCTGACTTTATTTGAAGAGATATAAAAAAACTAATGACACTTTTTATTGGCACTTTTAGCTACTACATGATGGTATTTTTAGATTTTTATACCCGACGTTTCGTTTTCAAGAATGTATCACATGTCATATTTTAATATTTAGTTAAAAAATGCATTTTTTCTATTTTTTTAAAGTTATTTTTAAGTAGGGCTTGCAAACAAATGCTTGAAAGTTAATACCTGTTACCGGATCTGTCACATAATTTAATATCATTATAAAATAGTATTTGTCGTTATTACCCCGTTTGTCGAGTTGTTGTTTTTAGGACAATTGTTCTTATTGTTACTGTTGTCTTTATTATTGTTTATTGGTGAATAGGGAATGTCTATTGTGTTATTATCGTCGAATATGCCGGGTGGCAATTATAGCCATGAAGAAAAGTTTAATATGCTAACGTGTTACATTTTGTGCCACAAAGATACTGTAAATACAGCAGAAATGTATCTTTATACATATCCAGAAAGAAAACAGCCATGTAAAATTTAAAAAGCCAGTTTTATCTCAAAAAAACCTTTAGAAGAAACCCCAAATAATGTTTTACAAGCATTTGTTGAGAACCCTGAGATATCAACTTGGCAAATTAAACAAAATGTAGGAGTAGCCAAATCCACAGCTCAATTTTTTTGTGTAAACATAGATATCAGCCCTATAAATTTGCCAAGGACTTAAACCGGGAGATTTCGAACGCGCCGATATTTTTGTGAGTGGTATACACGCGCATGTAAAGAAAAATTAAATTTCTTTTTTAAAAAATATGGTCCGACAAAAGTATGGTCACTAATCATGGGATCTTCAATCGTCGCAATACGCATTACTAGACTCAACAAAATACGCGTGTTAAGAAAATATCGAAACATCAAGAACATTTTGGGTTTAATATGTGGTGTGGAATTTAAGGAACTAAAATACCACGTCCATGTATTTACCATAATTCATTAACTGCAGAAATGATACCTTCATTTATTTTTGCAACACAAAATGTAGCATGTTAGTATGTCAAACTTATCTTCATGTCTATAATGGCCATCCTGCATATTCGACCGTAATAATACAATAAGATTTTAGCTATTCACTAATAAACAATAATAGAGACAACAGTAACAATAAGAACAATTGCTCTAAAAACAACAAAACGACAAACAGGGTAATATGGACAAATAATATTTTATAATGATATTAAATTATGTTAGAAATACGGTAACAGGTATTAATGTCCAAACATTTGTTTGCAGGGTCTACTTAAAAATAATTAAAAAAATAGAAAAATGCAATTTTTCTTTTAACTTTTAACGTTGAATTTGTAATAAAAAATTGGATTAGATAAAGGACTTTTTTCTCGAGCCATATAAAAAAATAAAGTTGATGAAGGTTTCTTGAAAACGAAACGTCGGGTATAAAATCTAAAAATACCATCATGTAGTAGTTAAACAGTGCCAATGAAAAAGTGTTATTAGTTTTTATATCTCTTCAAATAAAGTCATAAAAAAATAAAATCGATATAGTTAAATTTTGGATTTTGCCAAATACCTCAGCAGGCCACGAAAATTTTTCAAGTTTTTAAACTGCATGTAAATAAGCTGCAAAAAACACAACTTTTTCCTTATTTAACATAAGCTGTATCTCCAATAGTTACTGAGATTCCCAGGCTTAGGATCCTTATCTTGGACACTGTATATTAATTGTTAATTTTATTTCATAAAAAAAAGAAATTTAAAAAACACATAAAAATCTGCAGAATAATAAATTAACTTATAAAGAATTGAATTATTCGAAATTTTGAATTTGAATTTCCGATCTAATATTAATATTCGATTTGATTTGAATGAAATTTGGACACCCCCAATAGAGTTTAATGGTAAATCTCTTTAGTAATTAACATTAATAATTGGAAATATATGTAAAATGTTGCTACATCTGGCCAGTTATTTATCAAATCTGGAAACAGTCATTTTGTTCGCACTCTATTGGATAAGTCGGCGGTTCTAGTGTTGTATCGAATTTTCGCATTTGCGAATATTCGCATTCGCAAGGTACAATGCGAATGTTTGGCAAATGTTTTTGACAGACTAAAAGAAAACTATATATGGATTTGATGGATATGGAACGAACGATACTAAAAAGATTTAAAATTTTCATAACTTACGAAAGCAATAAATTAATATGAATCAGTCGACTAAATTTGAAACACTGTCTTTCTTGTCCTTGTTAATCCAATTAAAATATAGACAAAATGACAAATAGGCAAAAATATAACTTCCATACCTATTAAAAAATATATTATTCCAAATAATATTATACTTTGTGAAGAAAGAATAATATTATACTTTGTGAAGAAAGAAGTTTTAATCAAGTTTGGTTATATGAATATCTAGGTCTAATAAGAAGTCTAGTTTAAATTTATTGTGTAAAATTTGAATACATATATGTGGCAGATATTAACTACTATTTCCAAATAAAGATTATTATTTCTTTCACAAAAAAAAACCTTTCTATATCTATGAAATTTTACGAGCACTGAATTCTAACATTCGTTACATCATGCACTAGATAGTACGATAAACTAAATAAAAAAAAATGAAAAGAGTTCTGACCATTTTCAAAATATGCTAAATCTGTATTTGTGTCTAAAGATCTTCATTGTTGCCTACAAAAAAAAATACAGGGTGTCCAAAAATTTGTTGGCAATCTCTCGGATTCATATAGAAAACATGAAAATAATGTAACAAGTTTCTATTTTTTTCTCCTAAAGCCTCTTACTACATATTCTTGGACACTCTGTATATTGTGGCATATATACCGTTTTATCAAACTAAGTAGCTAATGCTGCGTCCAGACTTGCAACAATTCGCCGCACCCAATAGCGCGCCACATAACCCTACATGGAATTCACGTCGTTTCAAGGGCTTGGCGAATGATTTCGCGATGATTCAGAGCTTGACGTTTTTTGCATCAAAGGAGCGCGCTAATAAGTCGGTTTGTTTGGCGAATTGTTGCGAAGTCTGGACGTGGCTTAACAAGTTCCAAATTATTCCAATTTCCTTAAAAGTAGGAGTAACTTCGATTCGAAATTAATACTACTACTACTACTACTACTACTATTACTACTACTACTTTACCATTTTTAGGCGGTTTTTGAGATTTAAAAAACATGGCCATAGGACGACAGCATCTGCGAATAAATAAGATAAGAACGGCCAGTAATAGCAAATTAATTTAAATTTTAGGTGGCTTTCATACAAAATAAATAGAACGACGGTTTTCTGTTTAAAATTAAGCAATGCCGCCGGCGGTCGTTTAGCCAGTGCCTTAAATTGAAAGCAGCTGTTTAGAAGTAAAATATTTGAAATTTACTTAAAAAAGTGTTAAACATATAATAAAAATATTATAATAAAAATGTTTATAAAATATTATGATAATTGTCTCAAAAGTGGGAGCAACTCCTATTTTGGTCAAATTTGCTATACCGGCGTTTTTATATACCTACATTTTTTTTCATGGCCAAATTGGTGGGTCAATACCTGCATAGTTAACAGGGGCCTAGCTACTGCCATATCAGCCGTATCAATGATACAGGGCCTCCGGGCTAAAGGGCCCCGAAACGTGTGTAAGCAAAAAATATGGTGCTGGTAAACTGTAAAACTAACTATCGGATAAATTGGGAAAGTGGGGCTTTTTTTGGTCTTTAAATATTTTTTTAGAATAAAAAAAGCAAAAACAATGTTATTTGGTAAGTATAGCCCTTTTTTGTCTTCAACTTTTTTGTGTTGGCCCCGCTAAAACTCATTGTGATACGGAGCCCCTCCAAGGCACACTACGCCACTGATAGTTAAACTTATGGTTAAAATTATATTTATGTCTCTTATAAGAAAATAATAATTTATTAATATTGCCAATCTATTAAAAAATAAAAATAATTACAGGTTAAAGTGATTTTATAAACTGTAATAATCAACATTAAAAAAATATATATTACTATATTTTAACAGTGGTGCGTGTTGACCCAGAAAAGGCGGTTACCAGCCATTGCTGGCATAGCCAAGTCGATAGAGCTTTATCATTTTAGTAATAATTCACATTGTATCCCGTTCATTATACGAATTTTTTAGACACCCTGTACATTTCTCTGTCATATTGCTGTATTTATTACAGGGTGTCCGACTCTGTTTTGACCCATTTTTGATCGCGAATAACTTTAGAACAAATAAAATTATTAGGATTCGGTTATCGTTAAAGGGCTTAGATTTTTTAAAAGTTTTTTTTTATTGTATCCTCGCCATTTCGTTGTGACATTCCATTAACAAAAAACAAAATGGCCAATTTTCTAGTAGAGGGTAACTTTTTTATTTTAAATGGAACACCATGTATATTTTTTCCACCTTAAAATTCAGTCTTTCCCCTTTAAAAAAAATGTAATATATGTTATGATTATAGGACGATCTAACCCAATTTACCTTTGTCGACAAACTGTTTCCAAGATACAGGGTATCAACGTTTTATTTTATTTCAGTTATTTTTAAATATTTTACTTATTATAAAAAAATTTCCACAAATTTCAGTATTGAGCGGTTTATTAGAGTGGGGAATCGAAATATGCTAATGTTTTTGTTGTAAAATGTAGAGGGAGCCACCTGCAGTCTATTGCTTAGGTTCAAAGTGTCATAACTTTTTTGCCTGGGTATATTAAAATTTTAATAAATAATTTTTATTCTCCCATATTTTTTGCACCAAAAGGAATACTTCATAAATATCGCTAAGCGCAAACGTTTTTGAGATATTTCAGATCAAACCTTTTATTTAATACAAAAGTTTGCCATTATACACTTTATCCAGGCCACCCCGTAGGGTCAAAGGTCTATACAAAATGCTACTACAAATTCTTTGGGCCAAAATACAACGATCAAATGTAATTTGTCTTAGTCAAAAAGTTGCGGGTTTTCAAGATACAGAGTGTTCGAGTCAAAAAAATAAATGGAAAATTTGACACTTTGTATCTTGCAAACCAGCAAACTTTTGACTAAGATAAATTGCATCAGATCGTTGTATTTTCGCCTAAAAACTTGTGGTAGCATTTTGTACAGACCTTTACAGACCAGGTGGCATAGATAAAGCGTAAATAAATGCAATAGCAAACTTTTGTACGAAATGAAATAAAAATCATACCTGTTTTGTCTTACAAATAATAAATACACCAGTTACTTATGTCACTCATGACAATTTTTAAATAGAATTTTTCGTGTTTTTTGGCGGGGTTTTTCTTTATTTTGTTTCAGGCAGGGGTGGTCATATCAACTTTCCGAGGGGGCCATATTATCATTAAATGCCCATATTGGCAATTAGGTGTGTATAGGTAAAAAAAAATGAATCGGTTACAAAGGATGTGGCATGAAAGGGAAGGGGGCATGGCCTCCATACCCCCTCCTTATGGCCGGCCCTGGTTCATGCGACCGGCCAATTCATAGGGGTGAACAGGGTCAGCTCGTATACCCCGGTCCCATTCTTTCCAGATAGATTTTGGCGTGTACCCAATCTAAACGACCATACCCATATAACATTTTTTGCCGGCAAGGCATTGGCAAAAAGACATCAAAATGGGGAAATTTGGAAAAACCATAAGAGATACAATAAAAATACTAAAAAAATACATTTCATGCATTTAACTTTTCTTGTATCATTTATGGCTTTTCCAAAATTATAGTATTTAATTTTATATGGGACAACCTGTACATAAACACACACTATGCATGTGCATTATTTATGCACATTTTAGTTCCCTGGACGGTAAAAATGCATTTTATTGTCATTAGGAAAAAAATAATGTAATGCCATCATTTAAAAGGCACATTTTTGCCAAAACCTTTTTAATGATGGATGCCATCATCCTAAATTCATTTTTTTCAGCATAACTTATTAATGGTGGATGCCATCATCCTAAACGCATTCTTTTTCATCATGACTTATTAATGATGGATGCCATCACATTTTCTGCAACACGTGGCCCAAAAACGGCCAATTGCCCATTTTGATGTCTTTTTAATGCCCTTTTGCCAATGCTATGCCGGCAAAAATGTTATATGGGATTGAATAAATGAATCCGCCTAACCAATATGAAGCATATCTTTAATTCAGGTTTTTGGTTGATATATCTATTAAAAAAGTTTTTTTTTAATTTTAATCTGGTCGATTATCGGCATGCGAAACACATCTTTCGGATTATCGTTTCAAATTCAAGTATGTTATTCAAAAAGATAAGTTATCATCCATTGTATTGTTATTGTTTTTGTTAAAAATAGTTTTTCCTGGAAGGGTATAAAATAAGCATCTACTTCGTTTAATTTACACTAGTAATTTGCATTACCTTGTTTAACGAGCATTTTTTTTATTTAACAATGAAGTACGTTTTAGTATTTCTCGGTTTTGTTGTCTTTGGCGTTTTCGGTGCTACTATTGAAAATCCTGACCATGTAGTATTCGAAGATTTGTTGAGGGAAATGGAGTTAAGCGAGAATGCTAATTACTCTGTGGTAGGTTATACTTTTAGATACTCCGTACTATATTTCAATTTTTGGGTGTTGTAAAGAAATACAGGATGTGCCCAAGGAGATAAACTTTTTAATAAGGAGCACTCGATCCCATTTAAGCCTATGTTCACTAAATTTTGTGACGTAATCTTTTTCCTATTCTGTGTGCACATTCAGAAGTGGTCCACCTCTTTACCGTTGGGTTTCATAGGTGTCAAAATTTTTAAACTAAACCAATAGGATGGCTTTATTTTGACAGTGTTGACCAGTATGAAACTTAGTAGTAAAGCGGCTGCAATATATTTCTAATGTTTCTCTTTAGTGTATTCTGTGGTGCGTCCTTTGTTTACAACCGTAGTGGAATCTTTTTTTTGTGTTTTTGCGTTATGTTTTGCTTCTGTAGTGACTGAAACTTTGTCTTAGTTTAATTTTTATTGTTTATTATACTTTATTTAAGTTGTTATTAGTGTAACACTAATTTAAATATAAATTGTTATGGCAAAAAGGTGACGTCACAAACATAACCTATATTTTCGGACAAATATTAAAAATTAAGCGCTCCTTATTATACAGTTTCTTATCTCCTTGGGATGTCCCAAACTTAGTGTGCAATATTTTTAGGTCTCATTGTACTTCTAAATATATCAAAAAAGTTCATATAGCCACTAAGATGTCTATAGCGTCCCGAGGGTAAGACAGTAAAATTACTAGTGTCCGACCGAACTTTCGGCTTCGGCCAATCCAGGGGCGGTCATAGGGGGGTATGGCCTCCCCTTTAATGCCACATCCTTTGTATTTCATACATATATAATGGCAAATATGGGCGGGGGTGAGGGTGATCATGGAATTGAAAAGTGAGTAAGGACCTTCTTTTTTTTGCTTTTCAAATGCGTGGGAGTTTTTGTTTGTAATTTTATAAAGAACAAAACAATGAAAATAGGTGAGGGGACTTCTTTTTTTTGCTCTTCAAATATTTGAAAATTTGAAAATTTTGTTTCTTTCAAGGGGCGCCAAGATTTTTGTTTTTTGGCATCTCACACACTTTTTCACGGCCTATGGCCCCCTCCCCTTCAGAAAGTCGATATGACCGCCCCTGGGCCAATCTTGGCAAAAAATTTCGGCGACAATTTCAATTTCGGCCAAAATTGGCCGAAACTTTTGCCGAAACCGATTTCAGAAGTTGTTAAGCACGCAGCAACGCTACTTTAATTAAATATATATATATATATATAAATATGTAAATATATATATATATATATATATATATATATATATATATATATATATATATATATATATATATATATATATATTTATATATATATATATATATATATATTTAATTAAAGTAGCGGTTGCTGCGTGTTAACAACTTCTGAAATCGGTTTCGGTAATAAGTGATGAAATTGTCGCCGAAATTTCTTGCCGAGATTGGCAATATATATATATAGAAGGTTGTAAATGAGTTATTGAGAGCTTTAGCTGCGGCGACGATGGTCAAGTTATACAGGGTGCTCCAAAGAAAAGATTCATATTAAACTTATGTTTTTTTAAATGGAACCACAAATTATTAGAATATACAGATGCGAAAGTGCGGCAAATAACGCTTAATTGTTTCTATGACCTTGAGAAAGAATAAATGGAACATCTGCACCAATGTATGGATCGTAATATTTTAAATGTGTAAATGTAAAAGGTTAAACCGCACCAAGGCGCTAAGGAGAGATAGACTTTTATAGTAACTAATTATGCAGCTTTTTTTATGTGTGGAAAACGGAACAAAAGAATAATACACTAATTGGGAATTTACAAACTAAAAATTTTACCCATTAGTAAAATATTGTTAGTAGATGTCACGTGTGGATCAACCTGTAATAAAATGTCCATACCTGGTTGCACAAAACATTTTTAAAAACGATTAAACTAATGGGGGTTTAGAATGTTTAACAAAAAGCCATTTAAAAAAAACCTTGCCTAAAAACTGCTTATTAAATTAATTAATGGTATTCCGTTTTTTTAGCTTAATTGTGTATTAAAAAGTTTTGTGTAACTAGGGATTGAAACAGAATAATTGAAAGCCGAGTAACACAAGTTTCTAAAGAAACCCCGACGCAATATTTTAAAGCAATCCAGATTTTGCCTTAGTAATACCCAAACCTAACTGATTTGATTTTTTTTTAAATACTGAAAAACACCTCATTTTTTAAATTTAAAATAAAGCCTTTTAAATGGCTGTGCGGCTATAAATAAAAACATATTTTCCTCTGTTTAGGCACATACTGATTAATATCAATAACTTTAGTAACATATCTAAGTAATTTGTAAAAGCTTTGTATTTGTGTTAAATAGTCTTAAAATAATAGTGGTCCTTTGGGAATCTAAAAGTGATCCGCTCCCGGTGATGGAGGAACAGAATAAATATACACATTTATATCCCATATTAAACGGTAAAAAATTTAACAAAACACTATACTAACACTTTAATAATAAAAACATAAAAGTTCACAAACAACTAAACACAATTAACTAATTTGCTTACGTTCTATACCAACAAAAGTATGGGACTAACTGACACCTAGATTAGATTAGATTAGATTAGATTAGGAGGTGGATTGCATATCCTCTAACATTGCAACCTGCTCAGGTTTATTGTGTGTCCTCCGTCCATAGGTTAGAGCACGCTATCCAAGCCGGTCTGTTTAATCAGACTCCACAAGCTTGAAACTGGCCCCTTGGTATATCTTGCCGCTTTAGGTTTTTCTTCACCCAGCCTTGCAAACCGCAGACGACAAAGGGCTTCGCAGTAGCACCATACGTGTTCTGCGGTTTCTTCCTCCTCCTGGCAGAACCTACATAGGTTTTCTTCTGCCAGGCCCATAGTTTCCAGGTGTTTATTCAGTCTGCAATGACCTGTCAGTTGACCCACTATTATTCTTACTGCCTTCCGGTTATAATTTAGAAGGTCTTTTGTAAATTCTGGCGAGTAAGCCTTGATGAACACTTTCGCCTGACGTTGTCCTGGTGTTCTCCTCCACCAGTCTTGTGATTCCCTCATAATCCATGATCCATGATTACCTGGCATGATATCCACCACGCAGTGGGAGGGACAAAAAATGGTGAGAGATTTCAACGAACACGCTTAGTTTCGAATCTGAGTTTGGGTTGGGATAATATGTGATGGAACACCTTGCATGTTAGTTCAGTTAAAGATTTTAAAAATAAAAATAACGTAAATTTGATTTGAGATACCTTTACCAAAAATGTAAGGTTTTTAAGATATTTAGGATTTTTGACAAATTCTTGACAAAAAATAAAATGTTAATATATCTTACCTTACTTAAGCTTGACTTTGTTTATTATGTTAGATTGCTTGAACATTTCCTCTGGATAACAGTACCATAACCTATATTTAATTTTTTACTAAAAATTATGCAGGGTGTCCAGAAATTATTATTATAATAAATGATAGTTTCTGGACAACCTGTATAATTTCTAGTAAAAAATTAAATGTATGTGATTTTACACCTAATTTTCAAGCAATATAAATAACATTTAAAGTCAAACGTAACTAGGGTTGCCAACTTTTTTGACAAAAAACGTATACAATCGTTTGAAAATGAAAAAATAAAGTATTTAAAAGAAAATAAAGTATTTTTCAAGTTTTATGTTTTTATAGTATTAAAAACGTATTTTTGTGTGCTTTTAGCACTTGTTAACAATATTTTGCTATTTTTAAATATTTTAAAGCTGGTTTGACAATCATCATTTAAATTTAAATTAATAAACAGTTTGTTTTTAATTAAATTTATAAACGCACTATTTTTCTCTTCTCGCCACTTCAGACTAATTATTGAAAAAGCTAAAGTGGCGAAAACGGAGAAGTACATAAAAATATTTTTTTTTATATTTGGTAAGCTATCAGATTAAGTATAGTATATTGCCATTTGTAGTAGGCTTTACTACGGATTCTAATACTGAATTTTTTAATTGTAAACAAAAATACCGGACAATTTTCAATTACGTCGATAGTGACATCTATGACATGTCATCTGTCACTGTCACATTAACATCTAACATGACATCTTACATTTCGTTCAGTAATTATAAGTCGTTTTCATAATCTGTTTTAACTTTAAAATACCAATAAATAATAAGTAGGTACCTAACTTATCCATAATTTAACGCATCCACATTTAAAGGTTGAAAATAAAGTATTTTTACATACTTTATTTGTATGCAAAAATATAAAGTATAATTACCAAAAATAAAGTAAGATACGTTATTATAAAGTATGGTTGGCAACCCTAAACGTAACTAAGGTAGGATATATTAAAATTTTGTTTTTTTTTCATTTTTCCTATAATCCATAATATTTTAAAAACCTTTTAGTTTTGGTACAGGGATCGCTGATAAAGCTAACAATATTTTTACTTCTACAATCTAAAAATGAACTAATATACAGGGTGTTCCATTAAAAAAAAACACAAGTTTAATATGGATCTTTTTCTGGCGCACCCTGTACAATTCCACCATCAAAGACGCAGCTGACGCTCACGATTCATGTACAACCCTGTTGAAGCATTTTACGCGTTATGGACTGAGAGGAAATAACTGACAAAATTTTGTATCCAGCTCAGAGTTGGGTAGTATTCGAATACTCGGTATTCTGAATACTATTCAGAATACATTTGTGCGGTATTCGAATACTATTCGAATAGATTTATGTGTTTGGTATTCGGCATTCAACGGAATACTTTTTTGGTCAGTATTCGGTATTCTTTATTCTGAATATCGTTTTTGAATATTCTGGTGTTCGCATACTAGTATTCGAGTACTGGTATTCGAATACCGGTACTCGAATACTGATATTCAAATACATATATTCTGGTATTCAATGTTTGCTTATTTTATGAATATTACGTTTCTTTTTATGCATCTTAAGCGGGTTAAAACATGTTCGCGGTGGTTTTGCCGACGACGACGGGGTAAAATTTGATATAAGCATAAAGTAACATACCTACGGATAAGAGAAACCATGGCGTGCTAAAATTTTCGTACCGCTTCGCTTTTGCGGCAGGCTTGTCATTTTTCCAGTTTACACTTTAAATGCGTCGGTCGAAGCCTCGCCTCGTGTAACATCAGCGGTGGGGAGACACGTAAGCTTACTGAAATTACTAACTGGCGGTATTTCAACGAGAAACGAATAAAATTATATTGGGAGTTTTCGCATGACCTGTCCTTAAATCGGCTATTCCATGATAACTCTTATAATTTCCTTACTCTATGATATAAGTCATTTATATGATCATTTGCAAACTAACAGTTTAGGAAGTTAGTTTTACAAATTAAAAAAAAATGTAATTCAATATGTTTTTTAAATCTTGATCTGTTGTTTCTATGGTCCTAATAGGTAAGTAATTTTGAACAGATATACATTTATTTTTGCAAACAAAAATATATCTAAATTAATTATTTTAACTTCTTTGGGGTTTTGCTTTAAAAAAAACAAGTAACTTGGTACAACATATAAAAAGTGACATTGCAAACTATGTTTTCTATGTATTAGGTTAGACCAATATGTATTTATCTCCATTTTACACAAAATGGATGTGTATAATAAATATTATTAGGTATGTCAGTTTAAATCATGACTATCTGGTAAATCGTAGATAGTATGTACATGTATCCCCATTCCAAAAGTAAAGTCAATAATTTGAAAAATAGAAAGGTAACTTTTGGAAAAAGTGGGAGACGTCTTATATGCTTGAAATGATTAGTTTTTAAGCAGGAACAAGGTATGCCACTGCATTTTTGCTATGGAAAAACGTAGAAAAATAAGAATGAGTTGCTTTTTCAAGAGAAAGGAGGTTTTTTGCTCTTCAGTATTCATGAATACCGAGTATTCGAATACTTTTTTTTGTAGGTATTCGAAAATAGTCGGTATTCGAATACTTTTTTTACGGTATTCGTATTCGTATTCGAATACCAAATTTCAGTATTTGACCCAACTCTGATCCAGCTTACGGTCTATTACAAAGTGTTTTTATTTCATGTCCCTAATTTATGAAGAATAGTGTAAGGTTTATATTTTATTTGGATTAACTAAGAAAATAAATAGAATATAATATAATATATTGATTTTTCTATCTTGTTTAGTTTTTTAGCAGTGGCTGGTGATGGCCAAATTGTTGGGTCAATACACGCACCATAGTTAAATTAATGTTTAAAATTGTATTCATTTAGGTACTGCTTAAGCTGCTAGTGGACAGAACAGAATTAATGAAGTTAGAGTTAAATTGGGCCTATAAATTTTACACATAACACTACCCAATTTTATCAAAATTAAAAACCGATATTTTTTAATGTATTCCTGTATCTGGGAAACGAAGCATTTTCGGATCCATGTTTATATGAACTTTTATTTACATTTTCAGCAGTATAACCTGCTATACATTTTTTCTATCAACATTCTGTAATACCGTGTATAAGAACGATTTTTATTGACGATACTAAATTGTAGGAATACCTTATTGAATCCAATGGATATCCGGTTGAAACTCATTATATCACAACTACAGATGGATATATTTTAACTTTGCACAGAATTCCTCACGGTAGGACCAACAAGAACCTTGGAAGAGTGGCCTATCTGCAACATGGTATTTTATCTTCGTCAGCTGACTGGGTTGTATTAGGAGCCGGGAAGGGATTAGGTAATTTAGAATGTATTAAAAATAGTTGTATACAGGGTGACGAAATATTTACGGTACGGAGAGAAACGACAGATCTCTTATGCAAAAATATTAAGATTCAACCAAACATACTTGTATTTAAACATTAATAATAAGAAAGATCGGGATGTCAAAGTGATAAAAACATTTTAATTTATTTCGATATTTTTTTGTTACTTTCGAATATTAAAATGAACCTCGGATCTATAATATATATTTTATTAATGACGATCTAACCTAACTCACCTTAGTCAAAAAATGGATGGTTACGGAGATACAGGGTGTTAAAAATTTCTGGTTTTAGTTCTTTATAAATAAATAAATTTAATTGTTATTAATAGGTGTATCGTCACAATATTTTGCTAACAGGGGTTTTGGAAGGTGAGAAATAAAAATCTGCTATCAATTTGATTGTTAATCTTAGGGGCGCCATCTGCGGTATCTTGCACAAATTAAAAACCAAATAACTTTTTGTGCCACTCTGTATATGTCACTTTTAAATAAAAATTCTTATTCTTCGACATATTTTACCAAAAAGATATACTTGATTAAAGTTGATTTAGGCAGCTGTTTCTGAGAAATGCATATTCATCGGACATTCAATTGGCACATTCATATAAGCCAGGAATATGTCATACCTCATGTGGCATATCTCAGGGATATTCGGGGACTATTCGAGGTCACCATAAAACATATGCCAACAATATCTTTTTATCTTTCAGTATATATCCTAAGGATATCTAATATGCATGTGCTTGGAATATTTGAAATTGATCATTTATGTTCATATACAGGGTGGTTAAAAATTACTACAAACATTATACAGAAATAAAAGAGAGCTAAAGTTCCTTACTGCTTGTTATTTCCTTGCACTGCAAGGTAACATCCATTAGTCATGTGTAACACTGTGTTGAATGACACTTTTGTGTTGAAACCTTTCTGGGTGTCATGGGTGTTGAAACAGCGTTCATGAATGAAATGACACACTGACACACTGACACCTCACATAAAACCCAACGAAACCGACACCCGACACACTCAGCAACACTTTAACAGATGGCGTGATTCAAGATTTTGTTTCGCATTAAAAACACAACGCATGACACTGACACCCAACAGCGACACAGACGATACATCATTACAGTAACTCTTTAACCGATGGCGGCATTATTGTCGAATGCAGACATTGCCTTGATTCAGGATTTTTAAAAGTAAAATAAAGCTGTACGTAAGTTGGTAAACAAGTTTGGTTTTAGTGAGAACCAAAATAAATGGTAAATTTGTGTATAAGTTGACCATTAGAAAGAATTGCTGTACAAAGATCGCGGTATATTAAAAAAATATTTTTTATTTTTCATTTTTAAAGCAAAATAAATATATAATATATAATAATAATATTAATAATTATAACAGTACTTTATTTCAAATTTTAATTTACAAGTAAATATATAATGATAAAACTCGAGCAACTCCGTGCTACAACGTACCATTTTTATTGTATCATAACACTCGTAACCGTGACACTTGTGCTGAAACCCGTAGCTCACCACACTTCGCCATTTTGTCAAGAAACAATTGGATTGTTTCATGACACCTTTGTGTTGAAACACTGTGTTGATACCGAAGCCGGTGTCAGTGTTACTGTTTCAACAGCCGAAAATTTAGGGTGTTACTCATGACTAACATCCATCGGAACACTCTCCGATCTGGCGTGCAAATCTTCACACTAGCCAAAGGTTCTTCATCTTCATCAACCGCCAACCGCAAACCGGTTTTGAACTATTTTGGTTCTCATCAGTACGGTGAAGGCGATCACAAAAACTCCAAAAAATGTTTTAAGAAATAGAAATGGCGTATAAGCGTAGTAGCGTATTGTCCATCCCGCCCTCTGTCGACAGTATGAAAAAATAATAAGCGAACCTAGGTCCGTTTTGTTTCCAATTTTTTTATGATGGAGGAATATCTTATCAATATGAAAACAAAATATTATCTGCATATCTCTTAAACATATACCTAAATTATTTATGGGATATTCCAGAACTATCGCAATATGTTTTGCTAAATAAGTTATAGGAGGCATATTCCACGGATATTGGCGTTGCCGACTGGGTCGGCTGATAAATCGAGAAAAACTTATTCCTCTGTCACACACAACGAGTGTGTTTTACCCTTTTTTATACTGTGGTTAAGTCTCCGCGTCGCTTGGCAGGGGAATAATTTCAACACTGTGTGGGATGCGGGCGCGATGCTAGGGAAGGTACGATTTACCCACGTTCTGGCAGCACTGCTTTGAATTTCTCTAAAAAGTCAGAAATTTTTTGTGCTACCCTATATGTACCATCTAAGTAAACTGTTCATGTGCATTTTACACAAAAAATGTAAACTTTGAAGGATTCGCTTTAAGCAACCGTTTTCGAGATATTTGCATTTAAGTGGTTTAGTGCAACCTAAAAGTATACAGCAGAACACATTAAATCATTCGTATACGAGACAGTAAAATATTTTTAAAGGCATTTGTACTAAACAAGTTAAACGCGAATATCTTGAAGACAGTTGCCTATAGCCACTCTTACAAAGTATACCTCTTTTGTGTAGAAAGCATGGGATAGTTTACTGGTTTACTTTGATTATTGATGGAAGAGGTTTAAGTTATACCTTTGAGAAACACCTGGTATTTTCTCAATTTTACTTTTTAGGATTTTTATTAGCCGATGCAGGATATGACGTCTGGATGGGTAATGCCAGAGGAAATACTCAAAGTCGCCATCACACAACGTTGACTCCAGATCAAGTCGAATTCTGGCAATTTTCATGGCACGAAATCGGCATCATTGACGTGCCTCAAATGATTGACTATGTTTTGGAACAAACCGGAGTTGAGTCGGTAAGAAAATATCTTAGTTGGTTTAAACAATTTAACGCATTATCAAACTCAAGATTCAATTCATGCATAGCGACATGTTGTATTAAGTTAAGACCGCTTTATAATGTTCAATTTTTATAAATTTGGAAAACAATAGTTCTGCATAGAGGCAATTATTTTTACTATAGTTTCTTCCTAAACACAGCGGGATCGGTATGGAAAAAACAAAACTTCTAGGTGTACGATACACAGTTCTTATTTTCCTACAACTTTTGATTATACGATACACACATCTTATAAGTTATATCTTTAATTTTTCTACCACGTTCTATAGCCGCTTTTTGATACGATGGTGAAGTTTTTATTTATTTTTAGGTCTATTACGCTGGTCATTCACAAGGAACTACTGTATACTACATTATGACGTCATCTCTACCAGAATACAATGCCAAAATAAAGGTTCAAACCAGTTTGGCACCGATTGGATTTATGAATCACATGACCAGTCCTTTACTTAAAATTATTTCTATCTGGTCTGGAACTCTAGAAGTAAGTTAAATCAACAAAATACAGCGTGTACTTCACGTTGAGTCATTTATTTTAAAAACGTAGAGGGTGATTAAGCTTAAGTCGGCACTATTGCTAAGTTCTTTATTATCGATGATACAAAGTCGGTTAAATTAGAGAAGTTGTTGTTTTTTTTGCTAATTAACGTGTTGCCAACAAAAAAACAATTGAACATCGAATTCTTGATTTGAGCAGAAAGTCTACTATTTTTAAATGGAACACCCTGTATATTATATCACCATTCAAAAAATCTATCAATAAGGTTGCCAGATGTACTGCAGTATTGTACATTTTTGCAATAAATCGAAAACCCGATGTTTAATTGTTTTTCTACCGGAATTTGTCCGACTTTGTTTCTCCACTATTAAAGAAGTAAGCACTTGTGCCGACTTAAGTTTGATCACCCTGTATAGATCTCGTAAAAAGCAGTCAATTACCAGGAATAATTGTCTAAAGAAAATCAAAAATAAACTCAGAACTATCAGCACTACTCTCCAAATGATGTACCACTGGTCGAACTGAGAATCGCACTAAATCAAATTTAATTAAAAGTAGATGTTTTTAATTTTTAGGCTCTTTTTTCCCTTATTGGAATGAATGAATTTTTACCAACAAGCGACTTTATTAAATATATTGTGGGTGATGCGATGTGTAGGGAAGACGCAATTACTCAGCTGTTATGTACCAATTCACTGTTCGCTATTTGTGGTTTCAGTAGAAGCCAAATGAATACTACCCTTTTACCGATTATGACAAAGTATACGCCAGCCGGTGCTTCTACTAAACAACTTATACATTATGGTCAGGAAATCCAATCAGGTATATTTTTATTAATAACATTTTATTAATGCTAATATAAATAATAATAATATTTTCGGAAGACGATGAACACGAAAATCAGTATGGAGAACAAAAATGTATTCTTGGTTAAACAACTATAGAGATTTAATCACTTATCAACAAAAACTATTTAAAAAATGATGGTACAGGGTGGCCGAGTATTTTTGACCCATTTTAATCGCTTTAGAACAAATAAATATATTAAAATGCGGTTTTTGTCTTAAATTTTTTAAAAGTATTTTATCATCTTCTCGCACTTTGATTGCCACATTCCGTTAACACAAAAAAAAATGTCCGATTAGGGCAATCTTTGTCATGTTAAATGAAACATATGAATATTTTTTTACCGTCTTAAAATTCAATCATCACCTTTAAAAAAAACATAAGCTATAGTATAAAAGTAAATAATGGAATTATTGATCTCTAAAAATTGATTGCATGCCATTTAAAAGTGTTATATGACAGTAAAATTGTGTTACATATAAGGTTAAAGAAAAAAAATCGGCAACAAAGCTACACGCTATTTACAATATTGCGAAAAACCTATATAGCTTTGTTGCCGTATTTTTTATCTGTAACCTTGTATGTAGCTAATTTTCATATTAAATAATAATCCTAATTGCCATATATGCAGTCAATTTTGCAATAATTCCATTATTTTTGAAAATATCCAAACCATTATGTTTCATTTTTTTGAAGGGGAAATAGTTAATTTTAAGATGGTGAAAAAATATACCTGGTGTTCCATTTAAAATAACAAAGTTTTTCTATATCGGAAAATCAGCCATTTTGTTTTTCAATTAACGGAATGTCACAACGAAATGGCGAGGATATGATGAAAAAAACTTTTAAAAAATCTATGGTATTCTGCGATAACCGCATTTCAACATCTTTATTTGTTCTAAAGTTATTCGTGATCAAAATGGGTCAAAATATAGTCGAACACCCTGTATCTTATTGGTCTATTCGCGATTCGTATTACTTTTGTAAGTTTTTACGTCAAAACTCATCCACTACAGTGCAGCGGATAACCTGCGCAGAGTACCTACCGATAATGGCAACCCAATTTTCCAGTAAATAAACGTAGAGTGGACACTAATCAGCTACCATTTTGATAATATTTTTTTATTAATTTCAACCAATCGAGAGGAGTCAGACGTTGCATCATAAAACTGCATACTATACTAAATATAGCAACACCTAGAAATTTAAAATATATGAATTAGATACCGAAAAATCTCTATTTAAAATACTATGGCTTCTATTAAAATACCCTATATTTTTTCCGGATGAATCACATAAAAATACAACTTTTTTGTATTTTCAAATTTTTAAGTAGGTTGCTTAGTTTTCCAGAAAAAAAATCCGCTAAACTGCATAATCCTGGACCATATACAAGAAACTTTGAAGCATTTTTTCTTTTAAAAATTAAGTGTTATAACTTCTTATTAGCAATTATGTAATAACAACAAAGAATGCTTAATTCAATAATGTTAGTTTTTAGTCCAAAAAAATTTTATTAGAAAAAGTGTTTTAAAAATTGTTAGGTTAGTTCAACACCGACTTCACGGAATGGTCTAAAAACTCAATATGCAGTTATCAAATTTTATTATTTTTTAAATCCTATATCAGCTATGTCAAAAAATATAAATTTTGCTCAAACAGTAAAGTATATTATATTTATACCTTAGTTTTTAATATTAAAAAATTTTATTCAAAAAAAAAAAAAAAACACGTACAAATATGCAGTTACAGTAGTTTAGTATAAAAATTCATTCCATATATATATTATTATTACTTTTCTGGCAGGATACATTTTTAGCGTAATTCACCAAATCTGAATTCTTATGCTTAATTGCTGTAATTTCATATTTGTACATGCTCTTTAATTCTGAACAACTTTCTTTAATAGCACATTTTGATTTTAACAAAAATTAAGGTACTTTATAACTCTTGAGCAAAATTCTATTTTTCGACATATCTCGTATAAGACTAAAGAAAATTAAAATTTAATAATTGCATATTAAGTTTTAGACCATGCAGAACTTTTATAAAGAATAACTTTTTTCCGATAATGAATAATAAAAAAGTTATCCATATGGTTCCAACTTTATCAGACACACTGTATAATATATAATATTTTACGATTAAATATCATAAAAAAATATTTTTATTACGATGAACATGCCCAATAACAAATATTTAAGTACTAAGGAACGACAGTTTATTATACATACTCGCCTAGTAGCGCCGCCATATTGGATGTAGTTGATAGGCTTTCTGTGGAGTCGGTGTTGCCTGTATCTTGAGTACGAAAAATTTGAGGACCCATGTTTATATGAAGTTTATTTATTTATATAAATCAGAAATACGCCCATAAATTTTCTTACCGTAATTAGAAAACGCCCTGTATACAATCCGGACATTATGGGGCGTTGATAAAGTTGTAAACTGACTTTTTTCTATTTTTATTGCATTCATTCAATAAAAACCAAAAATATACACTGCATCAACATGAACCAAAATATTACAAACAAATGTAATAGTGCACTAAAAAGTTTAAAAAGTATTCGATAGAGGTGCTTGAATCACTAATAATCATATTTTTAGGAAAGTTCCGTCAATATGACCATGGAATAATTGGCAACATGCAAAAATATGGAACAATGACACCACCCTCTTACGATCTTTCAAAAATCACAGCACCCACCTATCTGATTTACAGCAAAAATGATTGGCTTTCAGCTGAAAAAGATGTTGACAGATTATGTAAGGGTATGAATAATTGCCAAGGAAAAATCTTAATGAGTGACTTTCAATTCAATCACCTGGACTATATGTTTGGAATTGACGCCCCCTCATTAGTATATAATAAAGTTATCAGTTTATTTGCTAGACACAATTAAAATAAAAATTTAAAAAAATTAAACACTATGTTGGTTTTAAATTATGTTCCCCTATTCCTTCTAGAAGGTATTCATCCATTTCTTCATTATCGTTCAGCTGGTCTAATTATAAAATAAAGATAATTTGTTATTATTACATAGGAAAAAATATTAATAGTAAAGTAAACCCTAAAGCAGGGTTGGCCAATGCGGCCATGCAATGGGTTTAGATCCAGATCGACTTTTCTCTGACGACACCCAGTTCGATCTACTCTACCCATAGGCGCAAATATTGGGGAGAGGCTAGGGGAGCTTAGCCCTCCCGAGACTGTGATTAGTCCCCAAAATTACTGAACATTTATAGTATATTAGTGTTTTCGGCAAATATATTCTATAAACAGAGGGGTTTAAGCCCCCAAAAACCAGAGGCTAGTTGCGCCACTGGATCTACCAATTACCTACATACTTCGACGATTGAAAAATTATACAAGATGATGTGTAAGCAGTGAGGTACTAACGTTGTGCTGTGTGTTCTACGTATTTAATATTTTTGCCTTGCCGCGATCGACTGGACTAAAAGTCGTGATCGACCGGTTGGCCACCATGCCCCACAGGGTTTTGGTAAAGGCAAGGTGTCCACAAATTTTGCTCTTATGAAAAGTTTTATTAGTAGATTTTGAAAAAATTAAATAAACCTATGTCAAAAATTTCTTCATTTTTAAAATGTAAAAATACTATTTTTTCTATTACTTCTGTGATATGATATCAGGATGAATATTTTCATCAAATTGGTTACACCTCCAGGCATTATTAAGAGTCATTTTCATTCAATTGTCATTACTTATTTTTTTAAATGTGATTAAGCAATGCCACAAAAATAGCTAAATTTAACTTAGGTTAATAAGGGCGATTTCGGCTCATTTTGGTACCTATTTTGGTTGACAGATAAACAATAGGGTAAACTTCACTTTTAACCAAAAACATACCAATTGGTAAATAATAAAGTTTAAAGCCAGCTGTCCATGAGAGCGGTTTTCCGCTGGCGGATGATAATTCAGCGTTGTGATTGGCGGAAAAAGCATTTTCAATTTGCACTAACCAATCACAACCCTGAATTTATCATCCGCGAGCGAAAAACCGCTCTCCTGGGTGGCTTTCCAGTGACGAAAATTTTTGTGCTTCACGCTCCAGGGCTTGAAGCTCTTGAACTGCTCTAAAAAGTTAGTCACTGCACAGAAAAAAATTTGTATGTGGTCACTGGAACGCATCCTTAGACAAGGAAAGATAGATACTTTAGGAAATTTTAAAATTTCGTTGTTTTTAACCTTTTTGGCTTATCTAATTCCATTTTAAATAAATAATTTTAAAAATCCATCCTTAACCATAAAAAACACGTTTGAAGCACAAAAACCAAAAGAGGGGTTGGTGCATGAGGGGCAAGGGGAAAGAAAACGGAGTAGCTCAGGTGCATAACACTTTCCGTCACTGGAACGCCATAAAGTAGAACGAAATGCTCCTGAGCAACTCGGAAGAGCTCACTGTTTGCTTCAGTGAAAAGCCACTATGGACAGCCGGCTTAACCCATTGTTTATCTGTCAACCAAAAAGGTACCAAAATTAGCCGAAATCGCCTTATAATTAAATTCCTGATTTATAAACTTGACCTTAGTGTTATATCAAGAATTTTGTGTAAAAGAAGGAATTATATCTCAAAAACAAAACTTTTTCAAAAAAATCATTTAGGTTCGTGATCTCCGTATACGACGCACCTCTCTTAAGCCATGAGAGCGGTTTTCCGCTCGCGAATAATAATTCAGCGTTGTGATTGGCGGGAAAAGCATTTTAAATTTGCACTAACCAATCACAACGCTGAATTATCAACCGCGAGCGAAAAACCGCTCTCATGGACAGCCGGCTTTACATAAACACTATGTACAGAAAAGTGATAAAGCTGCCTCTAGCAGATGTATGCTCTAAACTAGCTTGTAAACATAGGCATTTTTCGTAATGTCTACAGTTTTCATAGTTAAAGCCAGCAAGCAGCAAAGAGGGCGCTAAAGAAAAGACAAATATTTGTTGTCAAAATTCTCCATGTTTTGTTTGTAGTTTGTGATGGTTAGGTTTGGAATTTTTAAGCGCCTTTATAAATTATAAAGTTTTCGGCATTATGTTATGTTTTAAAACTATATTTTAAATCTATTTATTCAATATAAACATATATTTTATTAGTTTATTAATTTTTGGGGTATGTAAACTAAATTTAGAATAGAAATATTCATTAAGAGGTTCCTAAAGAAAAAGGTTTGTTTTATAGGTAAAAATGTCTAAAAATAAGAATAATTTTGATTGGAAAAAGCGAGTAAAACAAGAATACCTACGTCTAAGACAGCAGAAGCGTTATAAACGAGCTGATGATGTAAAGATAGCATGGAACAAGAATCGGGATAAAATGACTGAAACTCTAATAGCTGAACAAAAAAGGTACATAGTGGTATAATAAAGAGTAAAATAAGGCTTCTCTTAAGCCTTTATATGTAATATAATACCCTAAGGAAACGTTTCTGAGTAAAATTTTAGATTCGTGATCAGCCCCAAAAAAACCCCATACACCAAATTTGGTCAAAATCGGAGTTGCGGACAGTTTCTAGACAATAACCATAATTTATATTAATTGAATTTTTGCAAGGTCAATTTTTCAAACTTTTAATATAAATATACTGTTTGAGTGGTACCAAGTGAATGATATGTCCCTTAATATAAATAAGTGCTGCTTTATGAGATTTAGTGGACTCAGCACAATTGTTCATTTTCAATATTTCATTAACAATGTACCACTTAAAGCAGTACAGTTGGTTAAGGATTTTGGCATCTATTTGGACACCAAACTGTCTTTTACCAACCATATAAATAGAGTAATTTTGAGGGCACGAAACATGTTTGACTTTTATAAAATGTATACAAAAAGGTTTTCAAAATGTTTACGCCCTTAAGATTCTCTATATAGCTTATGTTAGGTCAGTCCTTGACTTTGGATGCATAGTCTGGTCTCCATACTATGAAGTCCACATAAGCAGATTAGAAAATGTGCAGCATACATTTATCAAATATGCTAGTTACAAACTTATGAAAATGATATTGACTTTAAAGTACTTAATTACCATATAAAAAGTTCTGAATGTCTTCAGTATTTTCAAATATATATCCCCACCTATCAAACTCCTAGCCAGGTCCCTCTTCATGTTCCATATTGTAGAATGTGATATTTATTTTATTGTCTGATATATAGGATATCTGCTGATGTGAATAGATACTGTGATAGAATAAATTTCTTTAATGTAAGTCTGAATAATTTTAAAGTCTTTGCCAAAAGGGCAATTCTAGGTTAATTTAGGCTAGGTTTATTTAGACAGTTTTTAGTGATTACTGTTTATTGTTAAATGTATTTAATAAATAAATAAATAATATTATAATCTACAGGTGGACAGAGGGAAAGCCTATTGGGTACCGACCCCAGAACTACCTGTACATGCACCATGTATGAAAAAGGCTGAAGTTATCGGCAATGAAGGTAACATTAGATTTTATATTTAATCTATTACATGAATGAAAAGTAAAACATGAAATAATATTCTATATTGCAGGTGACATTCAGGTTGCTGCAATTAAAATAATAAATGCAGTTACACCTATTCCAACTATGTATACATGGGCACCCATCCAGCAAAACTTTATGGTAGAAGATGAAACTGTGCTCCATAATATTCCTTACATGGGTGATGAAATACTAGATCAAGATGGTAAGATTAACTTGTTACATTTATTTTCTGTTTTTAATTTAGATTCTTAACATATTTAAGGAGCATTTCACACGAAATGGAAAAATTACTGAAATTTTAAAAAAGCTATCATATCAACAAAAATACTAGCAGAGACTTTAAACTTGGCAGTAAACACCTTCAAAATAAGATATCACTTGACCCCTCGTTCTATTTAAGATTTAAGAGGTGAGTCTCACCTCTACTAGAGGGTTGGAGTTTAGGGAGTGAAAAGGGCAAAAATGTTTTCTTCTAAAATAAAAAAACTGACGTGTCCAAGCATTTCACTTATTTGACCTCGAGTGCCCAAAAAATTAGCTCTGTTTTGTTTTCTAATGGCCACCTTGTATTTATTATAATTGTTATTTTTTACTTATTCTAAATAATTAACTAGTTAAATACATAAATAATAATGTTTCTGAGGTAAACATAATATAAATGTGTTCATAATAAACAACTTCATGTACACATTTTGTACTTGTCCCACCAGTCACAATTATAAACAAAAAAAAAAGCTTCTAGGTAGGTAGGTAATCAGTCTAATTCTTTATAATAATAAATTTATTTAGAATAAATTTTACATTGGGACGGAAATATTTCTATAAAGTTCAGTAACCAAACTGAAATTGACTTTAAGTATGTCGCGTTAAGAGAGAAGTATTTTTCGATGTCCCACCAGTCACACTCAGTCAAGTGATAATTTCGAGGAACGTAGAAAGTAATCAAAGTTTTTTACAAGAGGATGTTGTTAACTAGCTGTTATATTATAAGATAAATTTTATTATAGTATAAGTCTCAATCACAGTATTATGGCTTATAATTAGTGAAATTCCAGAGTCAATGTCCCACCAGTCACTACAGAATGCCCCATAACATGTTGTGCTATTGTAATGCATTCCTTTACTGTCCATCTTGAGAGGCCCTAAACCATTTTGTTTTGTTCTTTATCCATTAAATATTAAGACTGTAAAACGGGCTCTTTCTTCTCTCTCCATATTTCTGAAGGAGTTTTAGATTCTTATTATTTTAAATAACTGCTTTATTTGGTAAGTTTTATATAAACAATTTTTGTTTAATTAGCTTCTTATGAGCTCTACAAGCTGTTAAAGTTAATGGCTTAACATTGTAAACACCTATAGCTCATATCTTAATAAAGTAAAAATGTAAATTTGGTATAATTTGCATCACCTTGTAAAAGTTGTTAAATTTAAAAAATCTTTCATTCAAGTATGAAGTAATCACAGCAAAATATTCAAAGTTTGATCATGATAGGTTTATCAATTTTTGAAAAACCAGGATTAAGGTTTTCTGTTAGGCCAACCTGACTGAATTCTCTACCTTGTATCTCCTACATTTTCATTCTGATTTAACTTAAGTATAATATTTTTGACATAGTGTACTATTTAATAAGACAGTAAAAAATCGTTTTCTTTTATTTTTATACCCATGAAATCCCTTAAGTCCCTTTTAGTAGGAAGTCCACGATGCTAATGGGGATTTACTCGAGCATCATAGAGACTTATTGGGTTGCAAAAAGATGATAAGAAGAAAAACATGTAATATATAGTGTGGTCCAGTAAGTGTGCAGCATAAGAAAAAAAATTATTTGCAATTTGTCAGATATTGTTATTCTTCATAAAAGTTAGTGCCTGGTCTTAAACCATATATTTATTGATTTATTTATTCATAAATTCACAAACTCTACATTTAAAAATTTACAAAAAAAATCTGCTCAACAGAGAATCCAATTACAGAGCAGGTACAATTTTATTCATATGTATATATATATATATATATATATATAATAAGACAATACAATAAAATAACAAAAAAATGTACAGGGTGGCTCGAATTCGACGCTCATCATTGGGATTTCGGAAACCGTAAGAGATACAGGATCGGTTAAATGGAGGCAAAGTTGCGCAATTTGATGCTCAATAAAATGCCATTTTGCGTTTTAAAAATTCCGAGTACTTCCGAAGATATTCGAAAAAAACCGGAATTTTCAATTTTGGTTTCTATTGTTTCCTGGCTATATTTGTTAAGATAACTCAAAATGAAAAACACGTTTTCATGGCCACTTTTTCTGCTCTATAATTCAGTGTGATTAAATATTGAGTCTGACGTTTCGGCTTCTGGCGACCATCATCAACTTAATTTTTTTAAATACGGACCTGATATTTTTTCAATTTAATTAAATCCTTTCATCACTCTTAAAACACTATATATCGCCACTTTGATATTTTCCGACGTTTCGTACAGACAATTCCATCACCAGAATATTGCATATTTATTTAACCATAATACGGCCCTGAACTACATTTTTAGGTAAAATGGTAAAAAAAGAATAAACTTATTACATATTCATAATGTTTTATTGCAACTCATTGATATCTAACAGCGGAAATTACTTTATTAACAGAAACTAACCAGCAGGTACGAATTCAAGGGAGAACTTCATTTAATGTATGGATTGGTATGTGGAGGAACAAAATTATTGGACCTTTTGTTTACGAAGGGACCTTAACTTCCGAACAATATCTAAATTTGATTAGAAATGATGTCTTAGACGCCCTAGATAATCAACCTTTGGCAGTATTTCAAGAAATATAGTGGCAGCAAGACGGAGCTCCTGCCCACAATGAAAGGAAAGTAGCTCAATTCCTTTACCATATATTTCCTAATAAATGGTTTTGCAAGATGGCGCGCTAGGAGCCCAGATCTTAGTCCCTAGATTATTTCCTTTGGGGATATCTTAAGAACCGTTTATTTAAAAATGCACCTCACGACCTTTAAGTACTACGACAAAATTTGATAAGGGAAGTCGCTGCCATTCCTGCGAGAACAATTAATCGAACTGTATTAATAATACAAAGCAAAGCAAGAAAATGCATCGAGGCGGAAGGTTATTTCTTTGAACACTTTTAATAGTGATTAAATTATGTTTTTTTTTAATATCGGCATCAAGATAGTATTACAAATTGTTTATGTAAGCTGATTTGGTTGTCTACCTTTTTGTATCTTATGTCTAATATTCATGAAATTTTCGGTTAATAAAGTAATTTTTGCTGTAAGATATCAATGAGTTGCAATAAAAAGATTACGAATATGTAATAAGTTTATTCTTTTTTACCTTCTTACCTAAAAATGTAGTTCAGGGCCGTATTATGGTTAAATAAATATGTAATATTCTGGTGATGGAATTTTTTGTACGAAACGTCGGAAAATATCAAAGTGGCGATATATAGTGTTTGAAGAGTGATGAAAGGATTTACTTAAATTGAAAAAAATATCAGGTCCGTATTTAAAAAAATTAAGTTGATGATGGTCGCCAGAAGCCGAAACGTCAGATTCAATATTTAATCACACTGAATTATAGAGCAATAAAAAGTTGCCATAAAAACGTGTTTTCCATTTTCAGTTATCTTAACAAATATAGCCAGGAAACAATAGAAACCAAAATTGAAAATTCCGGTTTTTTTCGAATATCTTCGGAAGTACTCGGAATTTTTAAAAAGCAAAACGGCATTTTATTGAGCATCAAATTGCGCAACTTTGCCTCCATTTAACCGATCCTGTATCTCTTACGGTTTCCGAAATCCCAATGATGAACGTCGAATTCGAGCCACCCTGTACAAGCTGCTAATACAAAAAGCAGTAAACAGTAAAAGAAAGTGAACATACTTCCAAACAGCAGTAAGCAGTAGTTAGTTTTATTAAAAGTTTAATGGTATACAGAGTAAGTAAAAAAATTGAAAACTGCTTATTTAAAAAATATAACAAAATGTTGAAAAGTTAGTTAGAATCAAAATAAATGCCAAATACTAAGTAATGGCCTCCATGAAAAGGAGGCCATGACTTGCTAATTAGGCATTACTTTTAATTCTAAATAACTTTGTTATTTACCATTTTGTTGTATTTTTCAGAAATAAGGGTACTTTACTCTTAAACAGTTTTTGCATTTTTTGACCTTCTTTGTATATCCTTTAATTTTTAATAAAACCAACTACTGCTAATACAGGTTTGGGTCTGACAAATTGCAAATAAAAAAGTTTTCCATTTTTGCACAGTTAATGGACCACACTGTAATGTATATCTTTTCATCAGTGGGTAAGCGGCTATAGATTTTTAAATATATCAAAAAAATACAGTTATTATTTTAGCTTGGGCAAATTGTCAGATTATATATTTTTCATTATCCTTGAATTGTTTTTTCAAAATAAATAAAATAACCACGCTCGAGAATGTCAAAATGGCCTTTTTTACAACTTTGTAGTCTTCTTTCTTTACGTGACTCAAATTGACAGATTAGTGGAATATACACTTTTTAGCTTGTAATTAACTCACCCTGTCTTAATCTGACACGCTTGAAATTTATTGATGGATAAATTTTTGTTTTTACTATCGGCCTTGTATATGGGATCATATTTGGGGAAGGTACCCTGTATATTAATCTGCCGCGCTGTGGTAAATTACGAAATCCCCCTCTTGGGCTGCCCTATTGTTATTACTTAACTTAAGACAACCATTGATACTTCCACTTTAAGTCTTCGTGGACAGTCCAAGATAAAGAAACTCTATTCCATTTTTCTACAGGTACATTTATTGAGGAGCTCATCAAAAATTATGATGGAAAAGTTCATGGTGATCAAGAAACAGGTTTTATTGATGATGAGCTATTTGTAGAGCTGGTTCATGCTTTGATGCAGTATCAGGAGAAGGATAAGCCAGAAAAAGTGGAAGATAAAAAACCAGATAAGAAAAAAGAAGAAAACGGTAAGGTTAAACTTAGGGGTAAGTAAACTAAAACTAAGAAAAATTTTTAAAAATATTAAATTGCACTTGGTTAATCATAAAACATAACTATAATTACTTGAAACTTAAAATAATTTTACCGGATTTAAAATTTATAAATAAAAAAAAGAATACAATTAAAAGAATACTTTGAAAACACCAGGAAGATATTAAAACTCTGAGAAACAGTTTTTTTATGAACTACAGAATAACACCCTATAATTAAAACACAAACATTTTTTTTCTTGATCATGTCTTTTGATAGAATTTTAATAAAAATTAGGACTTCACTCTTCTTTGAACCATATAGGAAAAAAAACAAAAAAAAACTATTTGAAAATGGAGAAGCTATTTTTATCCATAAAAAAAATCTTCCTAAAAATCGTTAAAGACCTTCATGTTTTTAGAAAGCTGTATAAATTTCATTGAAAACTACCAAGCGGATTTCGAGCTATAGTGGTCACCAGTTTAAAAACATAGTTTTGAGAAAACGCATTTAAAGTTTTAAGAGTACCCTGTGTCAAGTTATAAATTTACACCTCCTTTAACTTTAATATTTTTATCATACAAAATAAATAATTATATCAGTTTATTGGGTTAGTTCTGTAGTCTCTGAATCAATAATTAGATTTTAAATATCTTTTAAAATACACAGGGTAGGACAAAAAGTATGATTTTTTAATGAATCCCCCTGTATATTATATCACTAATAAAAAGATATTTTAAAGAGCTTTAATAATACATTTGATATACATATCTATCTTCATTAGTTTCGGAAATATGGTCATCCAAATCTAAAGAATAAGTATAAATTTCAAATATGTAGGTAGGTTATATTATGGCAATAATTGCCCAATAAATATTTTTTATGGCTATATTTCCAAACTTTTTGTCGACCCTGCATATCTTAAGAGAATAAAAATAATTCTGATGAAAGATACAGATACTACAGACTAATCCTAACAAAATGGTGTTTTTATTTCTTTTATACATTAAAAAATAAAAAAGTTAGGGCAGAGTAAGTTTATTAGGTTTCTAATGGGAATTACAAATTATTCTTCAGATTTGCATGGCTCTATTTCGAAAACTAATTGAGATAGGTATATGAAATGTGGTATTTTTTAAAGGTTTTGGAAAGATCTTTTTAATGATGAAATAATATAAAGGGAGTTCCATTTAAAAAAAAATCGTACTTTTGTCATACCGTGTATATTGTAAGAGATAATAAAAATGTGATTGCTAATTCGGAAACTAGAGAATTAACCCAACAAACTGAACTTTTTAATTATTTTGTACTATAAAAAAAAAAGGTATACTCTGTTCACTATGCACTATACACCTGAAAAAAAATCTATTTCATTGGTCTAACAAGTCAGTAGCCCTAGTTACCACAATAAAAACTGTATTTTATTGGTTTAAAACTACAGTAACCGTAGTTACTTACTAGGTATTCATTATCAATTTATAGTGGCCAATGTATAGGGTTGGTGTAATTTTATAAATTGACACCCGGTACACTCCATTTACTCAAGTAATATGTATTATTTAATAACTTACACCAAGTCCTTTATTTCTGGGCCATATATTTCTTTAGCCATTATAGCAGCTTCCAAAATATCTATTTAAAGTTGACTATAACAAACTACTAAACACTTATTATGCCCTAGCATGTAGCCATCTGAGCTACGGGATTATTTTTTGGGGCCAGTCTACAGACATTTCAAGAATATTCATACTGCAAAAACGAATAATTAGAAAAATATTTTCACTTCACCCTTTAGATTCATGTAAACCTTATTTTCTCCAATATAAAATTTTACCACTCCCTTGCATTTTAATCCTACAGTCAGTCTTATTTGTCAAAAAACATTTTAGCAAATTTCAACAAACCACAACTGTTCACAACTACCCCACTAGGCACAACACTAATATCTACATACCCCATTATAACACAACCTCATTTCAAAAAGTCCATACTGCTTTTGCAGCACTATGTATAATGCACTTCCAGCAAACCTTAAAGAATTAACATCATATCATAGATTTAAAAAAGGCGTAAAGAGCTATCTTCTACAAAATGCTATTATGATGTCAAAGAATATTTCTCCATAATTAGTTAGTATTTTATGTTTTTACTATAATATTTTAAAAATTTTGTTCATGTATTTTTTGTGTTTTTTTTTCTATTTTAGTAGTTTGAATTTTTTAAACATTTATTGTATTTTTCATTAATTTATTGACGTTGTCATATCTGTAAGATCTTTAGACATAAAAGTAAATAAATAAATAAATAAATATGTAGCATGTGTCAATTATGACAATAGAATCTGTATGCTCGTACGTAACTCGGAAAGTATATGTCGAGTATAGGCTCTTAGCCATATAATCCTAAGGTAGCAAATTTCCGGTGTAGATAGATTGGATTTTATTCCTTCTCTTCAAATTCTCTCTCTGCCGCATAGACCTATAATGTAGTTGGAGTGTGCCTACGTCACAAAAGATACAAGCTAGGACAACCCTTTTCTATTGCTTGTTCCTATATTGGCATGTTTATTTAACGTGACGCTTTTCAAATAAGCACTGGCAACATTATAAAGTTGATTGAACTCCTAAATTGTGGAATAAATTTTGTTAAAATTTTAATTTTCCCGGAGTTGGTGACGTATTTAACTATTAATTGAAATAGTTTTTACCATTGTAAAATTTGGGTAAGAGCTTATTTAAATATTTAGAGAATATTTTTAAGATATTATAATATAAGAAGAAAAAAAATCTATTTTTGAAAATTCTGACTACCTCTAATTCCTTAAGTAATAGTTAAATCTAATAGATAATTTTTAAGGATTTTATTATTGTTTTAGAAACAGATAAAAAGAAGCCGAAAAAGACGATGACAAAGAAAAGAAAAAGAAGTGCTAGATTTTCCTTCCATGGTAATTTTTCAGTCAATATCTGCTCAGTTTCCTGATAAGGGTGGACCAGAGGAACTAAGAGATAAAGTAAGATTGGGTACCTCTTGATTTTTTGTGGACTTATATGAATATACATACTTTAGGGTGATTTTTTTCGCGACTAATTTTTTTTCGGTAACATTGTAAAATTTTGTTGAAAATACCTCCAGAAAATTCCCCGAAAGTTTTAGCCTTTAATATTATTTTTAAATCAAAGAATACTAATCCATAGAACATCAGAAGTGAGATTTCAGCATACCCTGAAATTTTAGTATCTACCTTGACCACCTGATAGCGAAAGTAGTCCAATCGACCAATAGAAACTCGACATGGGCATAGACCAATTTTCTGATTGGTCCGGTGCAAACTTTCGCTGTCTGGTGGTCAGGGTAGGTACTAAAATTTCAGGGTACGCTGAAATCTCACTTGTAGTGTTCTATGGGTTAGTATTCTTTGATTAAGTACTCACTGAAAGCGTGTAAATATTTTCCATTTAAAAACATACAATTTGATCTTTGTTTTTTCAATTTCTATAACTCAGCAGTATTTTATGTTATCGTCTCGCCCAAAAAAAAGTTTTTTTAGAATTGAATGCTCTACAAAAGGGTCCATTGCAGCAAAGTCGTAATTTACACTGGCGAGATAGTACTCGTCACTTAACCTATTTTTTCATAAAATTCTCGTTTTTCTGTAATCTTCTCGTAAATGTCGAGAGCTATACGGGAAAAGATAAATGACAAAGTAGTAAAAAATTTAATTTTCTACAAAAAGGTCCTGATAATGGAATCACTAAGACCAACAGTTCCTGGGATATTTGGCCTTTATTTAATTTTACTCTGAAATTTTTACGAATTTATTGATTAATATCTTTTATATTTTTGTTTTATCACATTTTCCATTAATTATCACAAATGACCTTTACAGATAAAGGCTATACATATAGTTAGTATTATGTTAATATTTTAAGTCAATAGATAAATTGATAAATAGTTATACTATTCCGCAAAAATCATAAGTAGTGCTATACCTGTCTTTTCACATTAGCGGAATGCGGAAAGTCGGGCGACGTATCGACACAGTCGAAGTGTATGGAGTCTTATGAGACCATTTACACGTTGAGAACGTGGAAAGTCGGCCGTGCGTGTAAAAGGTCTCATAAGACTCCATACACATCGATAGCGTGGGACCGTCGCCCGACTTTCCGTCTTCCGCTAGTGTAAAAGGCAGTACAACTAAATCTGAAATAATTGCAATATTTTTTTTACTTGCTATTTACATCACAGCTTAAATATTATGGATTGTTTATCTTTTACAAGTGTTTCAACCTTGATCTGTTAAAGTCATTTAAGGTAAATAATTGAAATTGTGGTAAAACAAAAAAATAAAAGATTTTAAAAAGTTATAATCAATAAATTCGTGAAAATTTCGTAGTAAAATTAATTTGACGCTAAATATCTCGAAAACTATTGGTCTAAGCGATTCTATTATTAGGACCTTTTGTAGAAAGTTAAATTTTAACAACTTTGTTATTTATATTTTTGTAAAGCTTTGTCATTTATAATGTGGAATCCCTGGACCATTTGTCCAAGTCATTACTAACAAGCTAATTTTTCGTAAGTAGCTTCATTTTGACGAGACGCCCAACTTTTTCCTTACAACAATTTTCGTTGGTGGTAGCTTACAGGGTAGCAGAAATTAAATGGGTTGATTTGAGAGATATAAATTTATTACAAACAGGGATTTTCTCTCTTAATTTTCAAGATAATTATCTAAATAAACCGAAACAACATTTGTCCTACAAAATGTAAGGTTTCAACAGTAAGTAAGAGTCCCCATACCACCAACATGTATGATTAACGATGTCGTAGAAAAATAACTACTCACCAGCTGTTTTTTCTGTTGAGTAAATAATATTTATATAATTTAACACCCACATTGTCCTACAAATTGCGAGGTACGTCATCCTGGTTTTTGATATTTATAAAATAAACATATTTAATCTCTACTACCCCTGTATGCTACCACCAACGAAAATTGTTGTAAGGAAAAAAAGTTGAAAAAAATGAAGCTACTCAAGAAAAATTAGCTTGTTAGTAATGACTTGAAAAAATGATCCAGGGTTCGCTAACTATTATGAGAAAATGACAGAAAAAGGATTTTATAAAAATATTAAAATAAAAAAATTAGGTTAAGTGACCTGTACTACCTCGCCAGTGTAAGTTACGACTATGGTGACCTAGAGAAAGGTGTGTAATCGATATGCTTTAAAAACGAGCTTGTTTTTTGTTTAAATTATATTTCTGAATATGACACCAGAGGGTGCTGTTGTTTCTTATAAGATTTCTAGGGATGCTGTATACATACATATGTACAAAAATTAGTACAAAGGTAAAGTAGAGAATTATTTAAAAAAGACATTATTGAGAACACTACTTAATTTGAAAGAGTTTTTAGTTAACAAGAACAACAAAAATTTCTAAGAATTATAAATTAGGTGCGAAAATTTCCCAAGATCGCTGTTTAATTAAAATACATACCATCATTTAAATTGTATTATGCATTTTTCAGTTATCAAAGACAATTTTAAAGATATTAATTTATGAGTTTCCTGTCTACCCCTCTACCGGCCAGTGTCCTCCACACTGAAACTCGGTTGATAGCATCGAGTTGGCACGACGTGTATATCTAACTAGATCCCAAAGAATGACCCCCAGGTCGTCTGCTATTTGTGATACAAAAAATATCCTACTTAGGAGTCTACTTTTTAAATTTTTATTTTTACTTTTAGAAAACTAAATTTTGTTTAGTTAAATTTATATTAAATTTAAAGTATTATTGTAAAAGTTTCGCTTCTCTTTAGATAATTTCAATTGGGCATTGAAACCTATATTCCACACACCATCAAGAACCCCAAACAATCCAATAACAAATCCTGGTTTTCCAAATCTTGTGATAAAGCTAGAATTTTAAAAGTTCATGCTCACAAAAAGTTTCTACAGGATCCTAGTCCAGAAAACCGACAGGCCAGCATTGAAGCAAGAAACTACTACAATCAAACAATTTCTGAAGCCAAAGACTCCTTCGACAATCGTATTAAAAACAAAGTTCTTTCTTGCTCAAATGGCAGCAAATCTTTCTGGTCCTTTGCGAAAAACATAAGTAGGAATTTTTGTACCAGTTCTTTTCCGCCACTAGCTTTGGAAGATGAAATTGTTTCTACCGCTAAAGGAAAGGCAGAATTATTTGCTAAACAATTTGCTGCCAACTCAACCCTTGACCCTCCCGTAAATCATCCAATTCCAGCGGTTACCCAGTTCCTCATAAAATGCCCGATATTATTTTTAAGGTAAAACACATTAAGCATATCCTTTCTTCCCTTAACATCAAGAAATCGTCTGGGCTGGATGGCATACCAGCAATCGTTTTAAAAAAATGTGCCCCAGAACTTGCACCAATCTTAACTCGGCTCTTTCGAATTTCTTACAACACAGGTATCTTTCCGGAAAGCTGGAAAACTGCACGTGTTCAACCGATTCCCAAGAAAGGATCTAAATCTCTTCCATCTAACTATAGACCAATTTCAATTCTTTCAGTTCTTTGTAAAGTAATGGAAAAACTAAGTAATTCACAAATTCTTAAGTACTTAGAAAAACACAAAATTTTGCATGACAGGCAGTGTGGATTTCGCCACAAAAGATCTACAGCAGATCTTCTTTCCTTTGTATCACACTGCTGGAATAAGTCTCTTGAGTTTCTAGGTGAGTCCCAGATCGTTGCTCTTGATATATCCAAAGCTTTTGACCACTTCTTAATAAACTTCCCACCTATGGTCTTTCAACTAAACTCTGTACTTGGCTCTCTAGTTATCTATCTGATCGTCGTATATCAGTTATTGTGGACGGCCATTCTTCAAGCTTTCACCAAGTAAATGCTGGAGTCCCTCAGGGCTCAGTTCTGGCACCAACATTGTTTCTTCTTCACACCAACGACCTTCTCTCGTCCACAACTAATTCCATTCATAGTTTCGCCGACGATAGTACCCTTCACTCCAGTTTTCAGGTTCCTAAACCCATTACTAAACCTGACTTGGAAAACAAACGGAGAGCGATGCAGATATCTCTTTCGCAGGATCTTAATTTAATATTGGATTGGGGCGCTAAAAATCTCGTCCATTTTAATGCATCCAAAACACAATCATGTTCCTTGTGGCGAAAAGAGTCATCAAATACTCATCCTCTACTTATGAGCGGCCAAGTTTTACAGAGCAAAGCCACCTTTAATCTTGTGGGCGTCACATTTGAAAGTAACCTCAACTGGCATAAACACATTGTATCTATAGCCACGGCAGCTTCAAAAAAGCTTGGATTTCTCTTTCGAGCCAAAAAGTATTTTTCCCCTTCTAATTTATACACTTTATATGTGTCCCAAATCAGACCTCCCTTGGAATATTGTTCTCATATCTGGGGCATGGCGTCCCCCACAACCCTAAGCATTCTTGATTCTATTTAAAGAAGAGCTATTCGTCTCATTAATGATCCTTTACTTACAGAAAGGCTTCCCTCTCTTGCCCATCGTCGGGCTGTGTGGGATTTGTCGCTTTTTATAGGTTCTTCCACGGCTTTTGCTCTGAAGAACTGTCCAGTATAGTTCCTCCACTCACGGTTCCCAACAGAGAAACTCGTGGTTCTGCGCGTATGCATCCCTATACGGTCCAACTGGTCAAGCCCCGAACTTCCCACTTTGTTCGTTCTTTTGTCCCTAGAGTTTTTAGAATGTGGAACCTGCTGCCCGTGGAGGTCTTTCCTTCCCCCCAAATCTTCAATTATTGAAGTCCCGTGTCAACAAACTCCCCCTTACCTCGCTTAAGACACCCACGGTACGTTAGTATTTAGGCTTTTTAGCCTTCGTGGTTTGTCCAAAGATTTAAAAAAATAATAATAAAAATAGGGTATTCCATTTAAAATTTTTAATTCCCTAACCTACAGAAAAAAGTATAAACTTGGCAACCTTGCAAATACAATTTTTGAATTCTTCATATTCAGTTACCCCTTAGCACAAAATTTAGTTCATTTATATTTGACAGTTGCTGAAATAATCCACCGTTCCGGTTTTTCTACTAACCCTGTATATGTTATATTAAAATTCTAAACTTTTTAATATTAGATACATTGAGCTGACGGAAAGAACTGACCCGAATGCTCCTCCCAGAATGTACCCGAACATTGATGGACCCAACGCAGCTTCAGTGCCCAGGGAACAAACCATGCACCTCATTCCATACCTTGTTTTGTAGGAGATGTTTTAAATATGACTGTTTCTTGCATCGTAAGTATTACTCTATACCATCATTAAAAATATACCATGATAGTCTAAGATCCGGCATTAAGAAAAATATACCCTCATCTGTTAATTAAATGAAATAATATTTTCTAGGCAGATTTTAATGTAGTGAATGCAAGTGAACAACATCTGCCAGCATAGGTCTGCTACAATTAATAATAATTAATTAATTAATAGTTAATTTATTTATAATTGTTACCTTTACATGTTAATTGCATAAACCAATGATCAGCGGTGAAATAGCCTAGTTGGTTAGGTAGCAGCATTTAGCAGTGCATGCCTTGTCGACACTCTGGGTTCGTATCTCGCACTGGGTAACATTTTTTTCTTCTATTTTTTATTCCCTTGTCTATTAGCAAAATTATTTTAACCATATTTAATTGAATAAAATCGGGCTGCTACCTAACCAACTAAGCTATTTCACCGCTGATCATTGGTTTATGCAATGAACATGTAAAGGTAACAATTATAAATAAATTAACTATTAATTAATTAATTATTATTAACTGTAGCAGACTTATGCTGTTTGACCTTTCCACTGGGAAACCACATTCTGTATTTCAAGCAGAAATTTTTGCGATCTTACAATGTGCCAGGATTAACAACCAAAGGCTCCGCACAAATTGTACAATCAACATTCTTACGGATAGTCAAGCAGCCCTTGGTGCACTAATTAATCCCAAGGTATCGTCTTGGCTGGTACTAGAATGCCTCGAGGAACTCAGGGAACTGGCGGAACGCAACAACACGAGGTTGATGTGGGTGCCAGGGCATTGCGGAATTCGAGGCAATGAAAACGCAGACGCAACGGGTTAGAAGGGGTCAGCCACGACATACGTCGGGCCAGAACCAGTCCTTGGAGTGCCAAAGAGCACCTTCCGGAGTGCGGTACAAAACTGGGTAAAGGACCAGCAAAGACTGCACTGGGAAAGGCTTCCTCAACACATGCATGGGAAAATATACATCAGTGGACCATGCACAAAAAGAGCTAAAGAACTACTCAAAATGGGTAGGAATCAGCTAAGAACGATCACAGGTTTCCTCACCGGACATGCTCCAGTGAAAGAACACCTAAATAAAATGGGATTATACAACGGAGATCTGGACTGCAGATTATATGGAGCAGAGACCGAAACAGTATCCCACATACTGTCAGAGTGTGAGGCACTGGATCACAAAAGACAGGCAATCTTCAGGGATATTAGAGTGCCCCCGGAAACATATGGTACGCACCCAGCAGACCTATACCGCCTTCTTCAAGAAACTAGGGTACTGGAATGGGTACAATAAAACGGGAGTTTGGTACAATAAGCCTTCAGGCTGCAGTGCCACCGGACATGCAGACGGCTCCCTGGGAAAAAAAAAAAAAGACTTATGCTGGCAGATGTTGTTCACTTGCATTCACTACAATAAAATCTGCCTAAAAAATATTATTTCATTTAATTAACAGAGGAGGGTATATTTTCTTAATGCCGGATCTTAGACTATGAGTATTAGACAAAATTGGCAATAGATATTCTTTTCCTTAGTGAATCTGTAAAAAAAGGAAAGAAACCCAAATTGTTTAGATAGCCTAGTGTTCCATAAGATGTAACGTGCACTTTTTTAAATGAACTATATTTTTAAATGCTTGCGCAATATTTTCAGGACAACAAGGTAACTTTAGTTAATAATATAGCTTTTGTCGTTCATTATCATTTATTTAATCATACATTAAAATATACAGTGTGTCCCAGAGTCCCAGGATAGGTGTTACAAGAGGACAAATGTATCAAAAAGTTTTCGAATTTTTTAACGTACTTTTAGGAAAACTGGTCGCATGTTCCCAAACTGATAAATACCAAATTTTACTCCGATTGGTAATATGCAGGGCGAGTTATAACTAAAAATATGCAAAATGACCAGGAGTAAAGTACCTTTATTTTTAAAAATAAAACAAAATTGTATAAATAAATTTTGTATAGAATTAAATTTTATGTCCAAATTTTAAGTTAAAGAATTAAAGTAAAAATATATGTTTTTGTCAATTTTTTACATTTGAATTAAAAGTTTTTAAAATACTTGGCTTAAGGCAGCAAATTTTAAAACAATGTTTAAAATTATTAAATTTTCACTTGTAATACCACTAGTGCTAAATTTATTTCCGGAAATTTTTTCAAGGCTACGAATATTTTGATAATTAATTATCTTAAAATATTCGTGGCCGAGAAAAATTTCCCGGAATAATTTAAGCACTTGTGGTATTCGGTAAGAAAATTTCACACCAAGTTTGTGTAAATAATATTCTTTTAAATTCATATTTGTAACTTTGACACGAGCTTTAAACTTTTACTATAAAATAAATATATTCCATTTTACCAATTCTAGTTGCAAATATATGTAATTTTAGAGCTTATCATTGTTTATTCTTTTATATTCTATATGCCTTATATTACTACAGTTGGTAAAAATAGTTTATTTTATTTTTTTAGATCCATACCTTGCTTTTGTTTGCTCTTCACTTATGTCTAGTACTTCAGTCTTATGATATTATTTTACTAACTGTAGTTGTATAAAATTGTCATTTAGGGTCTTAAAACCTTACATTATTTTATATTATGTTATGTCTGAAATACTACAACTGGTACAAAATAACATTTTCTTTAATTATGTATGTGAATGACAGACATGACGTTAAAACAAATTCAATGATTATGTCAAAGAATTTCCCTATAATTCGCTTCAGGGTACCCCAGACAGGAGAAAAAAATTACGATAAATACTTGTGTTGGCATGGTAATGCAACCAAAACTACACATTTGATTGGTCAAAAAACAGTGGTGTGAAATTTTCTTTTAAATTTTGCTTCCTCTTGCCAATTTTTAAGTTGTAATGGGTAATGTAAAAAATTGACCGTGACATTTTTTTTTATTCTTATGCTTCAACTTCAAATGTTGACATCAAATTTAATTTTCTACAACATTTACTTATACAATTTTGTTCTATTTTTAAAAATAAAAGTTGTTAGCTCCTGGGCATTTTTTATATTTTTAGTTATAACTCGCCCTGTATAGGACCAATTGGAGTAAAATTTGGTATTTATCTGTTTTGGACCAGTGACCAGTTTTCTCAATATTTCGTTTTAAAATTCAAAAATGTTTGGTCCATTTGTCCGCTTGTAACACCTATCCTGGGACACACTGTATGTACTGTCATTCTAGTATTGTTTTATTACCATCTAATAATTTTAATCTTCTATGTCAATTTTCATGTTTTTAATTTTTTAAGAATTTTGTACATTGTTTCTTATAGAAGCTTGCTTTTATATTCAGTATATAGGGTGTTCGGCAAATTCTGAATCTTAAAATGTCTTAATTGTTTTTTAAGTATTCTGACACCACTTGTTTTAGTAATATATATTTTTAATTCAATCTTTAATTGATTCCTTCATTTTAAAAAGCCAGTGAAGTCAAATTTGAACAATCTTGTTTTTGAAATGAACAACTCAATTAAAAACCTATTTTTATATAAGCTTATAATTTAAGATCTGAATAGGAAGAGACCTGCACCAATCTGTTTACCGGATAAAAACTATGTTTTATTTATTTTAGAAAATAACCTCAAAATTTGAGGATGTTCTCTAAATTTAAATATAGCCTTGACTATAATTTTTTTGGGCAACTCTGTAGCAATACCTTCTATATTTAATATAAAAGAGCTTTTATCATGTAAACAGATGAGTGTAGATCACTCCTACTCGGATTTTACACTATCATATTTTTTTTTTATCGGTTGGCGGAGTGTAAAATCTCTTTATCTCTTGACGAGATACTTCATTGTTTTTATCCAATCCAATCTGCGCATATTTTTTGGTAATGTATACAAGTTTTAACTGAAAATTTGCATTATCTGTAATCATTTGTTAACTCGGGCAACGCCGCACTGCATTTATTAGACAATTTCCAATTAAGCAACTTGGCAAACGTTGTCGTAGGCATGAATTTTGTTAAAAACTCTGCAATGAAGGAAAATATACAAAGTCTGTTTGGTTGTATCTGCAGTAGAACTTATGTTTCATGTTTATGTTTTGGGTTGTTAGACAATGATGCCTAATACTTCTCTAAAATTGATTTCCTTGTTTTCAAAAGTGACTTATTTTAAACCGATACACAAACCAAAAATCGAGGTAATATCCATAAATATTTTTTGCCAAATTGGATCTAGATACCCATTTTTATTAGCTGATTGAGCGTTTGCAACATTGTCTTTCTTAATCTGAATCGCAAATACTCTAAATATGAATGAGTTCGTGCAACGCGGGTTGTCTACTTAACGATCAATATAAGTTAGGCGCCATCCGAACATGTATCATGTCTTAATCGAAACAGAAGCTGACTAGAAATCGGCTCCTTCGATGGTGTTTTGAATTGCAAATAGAGATTTCTTAAACCGCGTTTACATACGGTCGTGATTCTCCTGTAACTCCTTACTCTTCACCACTGTTTATGAGTCAATTGCTGACGAAATTTTATAATAAACCACTCCGGTTAATTGGTTGTGTTGATGTCATAGATATTTTCCTTTGACAATCGTTTATCAGCTCAATGTTGGTTTGTGTTATTGCTTGCTTCTATCAATAGGCCTTTATCATCACATTTTTTGTGCGCATGCGTTAGAATCAGCCATCTTATTCGTACTGTTTTTTTGTAAATAACTGTACCTAAAGTGCCCGATACCCGTGAAAAGAAATTAAAATATTAATGTCAGTTATAATTTTGAAACAAGTGAAAAACAAAGAAAGTCGTAATTGAAATCAACCGGAAAAAAATATTTATAATCCATTAAAAATTATTTCATCAGTACAAAAAGGAACAACAAATCAGTGTTGTTATGGAATATGTAAAAGTGATAAACGGTACAAATCATTCAAAAGTAATATGTACAATTTTGTAAATTGTCCAAAGCTTTGTGTGAAATATCGCAAAATAAAATATTGCAAAATGTGAATAATGGATAATTAAATTTAAATAAATTCTTCCGATAAGTAATACTGAAAATATATTTTCAATTATTACATTTGAATTAAGCATTATTAATCAGAATAAAATTGTAAATATTAATTTAGTTTATAACTTTGTAGCTAGTAAAAAATGGTGACGCTCAACCTCTCAATCAGCTCACTTTTTTCCCTTTTTGCGGATGTCCATGACATTTTAGCCACCTTTTAATTGTTCACAATTATAAGCTTCAACTGAAACATAAGTAAGTGAAGCACAATCGATGATTTTTTCCAGTAATTTATTTGTTTGTAGACTTAATATTCCTTGCCCATATATTCTTGATGAAAACCGTACGAAAGTTTTGCCGCCATTTCAATATGGCACTGCGCTTGCGCTCGTCGTTAGTGAAGAGGTCTATTTATTGGCGTCAAAAATATTCAGATATTTCCAGTACATACAAATGGTCATATCCAAAGTCTGGCTCGTAGCCATAGGAAATATCTTGACTTAAACAAAAAAATCGTTGCACCTGTAGAGTTCTCGCCAGTAGAAAAGATGCCACGGCGTCATCACTTCTGTCTCACTTTCAATTATTCTCCTTTTTGTTGCTCGCACATGATGTAAACGACGCGTTTAGACAGCGATAGTTGATTGCCGTCTTTATTTGTATTACGCTTGTGGTATCTTTGTAACTGGTTTTTAGTCTCACATCTAGATGCTGCAAAACTGTAGACCGAAAATCCTGATATAACCAGTTTCTATCGGACCTTCTCCCTTCGTCGCAAGTATGTGGTCTCAGTCACCATAGACGAACTTACTACGTGCGACGTTTTAGAAAAAAGAATGAGGAATCACTCCGGACCCTCGAATTACACTTCCGCGACACTACTAGATAACAGGGCGAGTCTTCTCCTGGATCATCGAGGGTAAAAACGCCCGTACAGCTCCTTCAGCCGCCGCAACCCTGGAAAACTATGTAGTTTTCTACGAAAACGTCTGTTCTAGTTGAAGATCAAAGAAAGAGTACGTTGGTTTGTGTTACCAAAATTTTTGGACGTCTCGCTTTGCTGCGGAATTGCCACGGTTGATTATTCTTAAACTTTTTCTACCAATTATGCCATTATCCTGCACAAAATCTTTAACTGAGTTTTTAAAAATAGGTTTGACAGGTATGTCATCCAGGACCGAACTCCTATAGAAAAGAAGGGGACTGATCTCAAACCATTCAGTGAACCTTGTGGAGTCGACTGTTACATGCATCTGGTAAGTATAAGTAAATTTTAAAGGTTTTATAAACTAAAATCAATAGATGTTATTAACCTTTATATCATGTGTAGATTATACCTGATTAGGCTGGTGCCAAAAATGCATTTTTGTAACGATACTGTGAAAATATCATATCATGATGAGAAAAATATTGTGAAAGTTAGAACTCTTAATATTAATATTAAGAAGTCGATCATCGCGACTAATAGTTTTTTCGACAACAATATATATACCGGCTAATGCATCGCCTGGGCGGGACATAGGAAATCCCATGTAATTTTTAATGGGGTCAATTATTGGCTCCCCAATTATTTTAGACAAAAATTCTATTAAAGTTTATTGAAGAGCATGCAAATCTACGTCCATGGTAAAAACTTTAGATTTTTCGGTTAACCCGTTTGCTAGTTAGATGCTAATATATTTTTAAAAATTGTTACATTATTATCGCCTCATATTTATAAACAACAATAAAAATACCAGTTAGCGTGACATAACGTTGTCATTTTGAAATTTAGTGCTTTATTATTATCAAAAAATCGTACAGTGAAAAGATTAAAGTTGTGTTTATACAAACCGAATTAAGTTAAGTAAAACTAAACTAGAGTAACAAATTTCAAGAACTTATGACATTTATAATATTTACATGCTCCAATAAATTATAAATATTATTACAATAATTAATATGTTGTAAATAAACTTAAGATTTAAGAAAATTTTCAAATATTCCTCCATTGACTGCTAGACAATAACCCAGACGTTCATAAAATTGTCTTCATTGTCTAACTGGTAAATTGAAATTTTATTGCATTCTGCGGAAATGGCATTTTTAACTCATCTAGATTAGAGTTATTTTTATCCCTGTATATCATACTTTTTAATGGCCCAGAGGAAGAAGTCATTTGGTGAAATATCAGGAGACCTGGCTGGCCAATTTATGGTGTGATGTAGGCCAATAACATTTCCATTAAAAGCATTGTGTAAATATTCCCGAACAGCCAGGGTATTATGTGCCGGGCAGCCATCCATTTGGTACCAAATTTCCTGATTGTCCCTGGATGCATCATTTAAAGCGGGTAAAATTAGTTCTTCGATTAGTTCCAAATAAAATTCTGCATTCAAATTTTGATTAAGAAAAATGGTCCAATAATATGTTGTCCGAAAATCCCCGCCCAAACATTTACTTTTTGTGGATATTGCGTTCGACAAATCTGTATTGGTTTTCTTTGCTCCAGTATCGGTAATTTTGATGATTTGGTTCATTGTTTAACGTAAATGTGCACTCATCAGTAAAACAAATATATCTTAAAAATTCCCTGTTATGTTTGCCTTCTTTCCATCATGTCAAAGCAAAATTCCTTCCTTCGTATTTCAGCCCCATCCCTTAGCTCTTGATGTCTTTCATATTTGTATGAAATGTATTTATGCCTTTTTAAAGTCTGAGCACTGTTGATTGATCTTTTTGATCTTTTCCTAGTGATATCCTCAAGTTTCCTTGTACTCACCTTCCCTTCATTTTCTTCCAAGTGCAATACAATTTCCAAGTCTCACATCTGCAGTTATTTATCGCTGTGCCTTTGGTCTCAAATTTTTCATAGTCCTATCGACTGTTGATTTTCCGGGTATCGGTCTATTCGGATACTGAGCAGCGAACATGTCTGACACCTTTCAGTAACTATTTCCTTGATAGTACCATTTAATCATCAATACTTTTTCTTCAGTAGTATAACTCATGGTTAATCTTTTCACTGTACGATTTTTTGATAATAATAAAGCACTAAATTTCAAAATGACAACGTTATGTCACGCTAACTGGTATTTTTATTGTTGTTCATAAATATGAGGCGATAATAATGTAACAATTTTTAAAAATATATTAGCATTTAACTAGCAAACGGGTTAACCGAAAATCTAAAGTTTTTACCATGGACGTAGATTTGCATGCTCTTCAATAAACTTCAATAGAATTTTTCTCTAAAATAATTAGGGGAGCCAATAATTGACCCCATTAAAAATTACATGGGATTTCCTATGTCCCGCCCGGCGATGCATCACCCGGCTTACTGTTTTTAATGCGAATCTCGCAAGTGGTTGATCTAAAAATCTATTGCCATACACATTTAAAAAAAAAAGCAAATTTCCTTATAAAAAGCTCTCTTCGAAAATGGTCGTCAAATAAACTGTTTGCATAAATTCGGGCTTTGAACATATGTGGTTAGTATTTTTTCAATCTGAGTTTTTTAGTTTGGATTTTCTACATACAAACATTAATATTGAAATAAATTCAATACATATTTTTAAACGAAATTTGATGCGCTACAAAAAGGTCTATGAACATTTTTCAATAAATTCACTCCTTCAAAAGTTATTCGACGTTGAAGTTGGATCCAAAAGTAAGTGTTTTGCATAAAAATATTGTTGTCAAATAGAATGTTAGTCGCGATAAAGAGACTTCTTAATATTAAAAATAAGAGCTCTAACTTACAATATTTTTTTATCATCATGAGTGATATTTTCACAGTAAGGTTTAAAAAAGTTTGTTTTGCCCAGTCCAATACAGATTGTCAAAAAATTGATTTTGGGATAGGCTTTCTATGTAATGACAAGAGATATGCACAGAGTGTCCAAAAATATGTGGGCAATCTCTCGAATTCATATAGAACACGTGGAAATAATGTGACAAGTTCCTATGCACTTTTTCCTAAAGCCCCTCGTTACAGAGATATGTGCCCTCGAAGGACGCCGCTGGTTTTTCTCTGAATAACTTTTATGGTACTTGGTATAATTAAATAATTTTTTAATGTGATAAATACAAGTAAGGACTCCTTTAAAATGGTATCCTTGTAAAACATTTGCCTTCATTAGTTCGCCAGGGGCGGACTAACCCTTACACAATAGTGTTAATTATTTTTACACCCTGTATAATAAAGAAATGAAATAAGTATTTTTGGGTAGCTTAAATCCTTAGCTAAAAAAGGTACTTCTGTTAGATGTCGATAAATTAAAGCGTTTTCGACAAAAACAAGTTTTTGTTTAGTAGGGACATCTAAAAACAATAGGTTATTCTGTTGAAAATGGTACTAAAAAACTAAGTTTTTTTTTATTTTCACGAAACTAAAAAATAATGTTGCAGCAATTGAGGTCTCCATAATCTTCGATAATTAAAGCTTAGGAAATGCATAAAATAAGAGGGAGCCTATGTCGAACCGACAAACAAAATTATTGAATGCAACCCTATTTAATCAAATGTTGTTTTTCTCGAAAACGCTTTACTTTATCGATATCGGACAGAAGTACCTTTTTTTAGCTAAGGGTTTAAAAAATTATATTTTTATTCCTTTATTATACAGGGTGTAAAAATAATTAGTACTATTGTGTAAGGGTTAGTCCGCACCTGGCGAACTAAGGAACGCTAATGTTTCACAATGATACCATTTTAAGGAGTCCTAACTGGTATTTATCATATTAAAAATGTATTTCATTATATCAAGTGATATAAAAGTTAATTAAGAAAAATCGATTTTCAGTGGCGTCCTTTAGAGGCACATATCTCTGTAAAGAGATTTTAGGAAATTATTTTATATGAACACATTATTTTGTGTTTTATATGAAACCGAGAGATTGCTCACATATTCTTGGACACCCTGTATAAGAAATACGAAAGTAGAAAAGATGTAAAGCATACCGTTGCTCTTATTTTATTGTATCTCCACTTTTAATTTAATCGGTTTAAAGGGGTAAGTGGAGCTCTGTCATAGGACAATAGAAAATTTAGACTAGTGGTGGGCTTAACAGTGATTTTTGATATCGGTGATCGCTGTTACTGCTATCTAAAAGTAGCTGCTATTGGAAACTGTGATATTATCACTCTTACGGGAACATACTAAATTTTCATAAATAAAATCATAGTTAACCTTGTTAAAATTGAATGAACAAAAAATATAATATCTTTTAAATACATTCTGTCATTTAAGATACATATAATTTAATTATTGATTTGCATTAGCAAATAAGTAAATGTATATAAAAAAACGGACATTACACGCAGTATATCAAATACCTTAATTTTTTTTTATAAACATTTATAGCTTGATTATATTTTTAGGCAACCCATTCGCAATAGATTTTTTAACAAATTAAATTCATAAAAAAAATAGTTTTCATCCGGTAAGCAAGTCACCTGCATCCCGTTTCACTAACGTAAACATGCATAATCACCATAAACATAAACGAAAGAGGTTGGAACCACTGAATCGCAATCACAATCACCGTCCAGCGATCGCAGTCGCCGCTTAATGTTGTGGTTACGGGCAGCGCCACCTCTGCGAACTGCGAATATTAAAGAGTGATTTTTTTACTGCTATCGCCAGGCGCAAGTAGCAGCTACCAAAATGATTTGTTAGTAACCGGTGATTGGTAGCAGCGACTGCGATCGCAGTCTCATCTCTAATTTAGACTACATGTGGCGAGTAGCTCAAACAAACAACACACTTCATACTTAATGCCGGCATTCGAGGAAAGGTGGCGAATACTCTCTCATGCTTTTTATTATGCCTAGACTCAAGGTTCTCGTTTGCCAATCTGTAAAGTATAAACATGCCACTTTATTCTAATATTAAAGTTTGTAAAGTTATTCTCTATTCGCTATGAGTGTCACTGCAGCGCCAAACAAAAAAGAACTACTTCGGGCCGTCAGAGTATGTTTTATATGCATGTATATATATATATATATATATATATATATATATATATATATATATATATATATATTTAAATACAGTGCTTTTAATGTCCCCCCTTTTATATTTTGAACCAATCAATTTAAAAAAGTAAAACTTTTGGATATGAAATTGATGCGTAAAAAATAGATTTTTTTTGTTGAAATTTTAACACTCATATGTTCATATGAACTTTTCTTCCTAAAGTAAGCTAAGGAATCATACCCTGTATTTTAAAATTAAATTGACAAATGAAAATTCCAAGAAGGCGGCTGGGCACCATTTTGAAAAAAAGTTAAATGGATAGGAGGTCTAGTGGCACATCATTTTAAAGCTCCCTGACGACTATTTTATATCCCTTAAAAATAAAGTCAATACCTTCACCTAATACAAAATGGCGGTACTTTCAAAAAATTACCTAAATATGTGATTTGGATGGCCATATTTCTCGAAACTAATAAAGTAAGATGTACTTAATGTGGTGTTTTCTTAAAACCCTTTAAAAGATCTTTTTAATGGCGATACTTGTGATAATATACAGGGTAGAAAAAAGAGTATATATTTTTAATAAGGCACACTGTATATTATATTACCATTAAAAGATCTTTAAAAGAGCTTTAAGAAAATACCACATTAAGTACATCTTTACTTTATTAGTTTTGGAAATATGGCAATCCAAATCAGGTATTTAGGTAATTTTTAAAGTAGCGCCATTTTGTACTAGTTAAAGTTAGTGACTTTATAATCTAAGGTTATAAAGTACTCGTCGGGAGCTTTAAAATGATGTGCCACAAGACCCTCTGTCCCATTAAATTTTTTTCCAAGGAACTTTCATTTGTCAATTTTATTCTAAAATATAGTATTTATGCATCAATTTCATATCCAAAAATTTTACTTTTTAAATTGATCCGTTTAAAAATATACATTTTATTTTATTAAAATAAAAACAAAATAAATGCCCAAAGTAACGCCGTAAGTAAACACTGCGGGCGCGCCAGTCGATTTAATTTTCCCCACATGGCTTCACTCGAAGCGAATAACGCTATTTTGCCAATATCGTTAGAAGAAATATATTCCATAAAGGTTAGTCTAATTGTTTATATTTCAGGATGTTGTAAAGGGAAAAAATGGCGGCAAAAGCTAAACAAGACGAAGAATCTGAAAAAGCCGAGAAGGAGAAAGAACAAGAAAGAGACAAAAACGTAAATCGATGGGAGATACAACTGAATCTAAATCGGGAGTAAGTTCAAGTAATTCCAATCCACGGAAAATCTGTAAGCAAACTAGCGTTGATTCTGGCAATGAGGCTAGTTCAGAAGATAGTAATGATAGCAACAAAGGTAAATGCACTTACTAGTCAGAGTTAAATAGGACTTCTAAAAGCCTATCACTTGAATAATAAAACATTTTTAATATACTGAGTACCGTTTTTTAAATTTTTTACAGATATTACAGAAAGTATGTAGGGTTGATATAAACCATGTATTGTTTCTTTATCCCCCTTAAAGGGTTTAAAATTTCTTTTTTAACAATAATACCAGGTGACAATGAAATTACTATCCAGAATTTTATTTTCTTCAGTGAAATAGTATACTTCAAATTTTGGGACGTTATAGTGTGTGCCAATTTTGGATAAAATAGTTTCTGCCTATTCCAGTTTAACCAGAAGTGATAAAGACTTTCATATTTTAAAAGAAACAACTGTATATTTTTAAAATTGAAATTCTACAAGTCATTCATGACATAAAACCTTAAGTAGACCCATAACCCTTCTCTTTTAATTTTAGATACAACGGAGTTTGAAAAGGTCTGAACGACCTAACATTAACAATTTGCCAAAAAAACCCTCTTCGGCAGTTAAGAGAAAAACAATTGTAAAATTTATATTTTAAACAAAATATAGGGTGTTCCATTAAAATTATTAGGTTATGTTATTATATTTAGAAGTTCATAATTTACAGCATTTCCGGTTATACAGGAATGCCAGAATGGCCTCTAAAGGTAAAGTTTTTAAAAGAAATATTTTAAGCATTTTAAAATTTTGTGATGTTCATTTGTTTTCTCATAAAACTGCATATTGTGGTGTCGTTTGGACATTTTCAAACGCCATTTTCTCTAAAACCAAAATAGTTAGATTATGAATATACTGCTTGAGCAAGCCGGGTTGGTAAATCGGCGAGTAATAGAATAACAAAACAAGCAGTATTAGTCACGCATGTTTACATGCTGGAAGTTAGTTAGATTGTCTCTTTTCTTCATATTGCCTATGGGTTATGTTATTTAGCTCAACCTGTATTTAAGGTTTTGTATCAGGAATGACCTGTAGAGTTAAAAGCCTAATATATACAGGGTGATTCAAAAATCGATCACGAAACTTAAGGGGTGATTCTACTTGACAAAATAAGGGTAGAGCTTCATATAATTTTTTTTCAAAATATCATTCGTTTTCGAGTTACAAGCCGTCAAAGTTCAATTTTTATTTTGTTTTTTTCGCCATATTGCATTTTTTTTAACTAATCCAGTTGATGTTTGGCACACAAATCGAGCTTTGCAGATTCTAAAATGTTAAGACAAAAGTACTTTTTTTAAATACCGCCAGAGGGCACTTTACCTAAAACTTAAAATTTATTTACATCAAAACTCTTTTTATTTTGACAGATATCGCAAAGCTGGGGCGCCATTTTATAGACAAACAAAAACTTTAAAAAATAAGATACGCTTTATTAAAGTCGATAAACCTCACCGTTTAGGCACCAATAGGCATCAAAGTTTTTATCAATTTCAATCAAATTACCTACATACATACAGGGTGTCCAGTAACTTTACAAGGCGATTCTACAAAAGAAAATAAGAAAGAAACTTCATAAACTGCGGTGTGTTAAATATTAAAAAAACTTTTTTTTGTAATTTTTGACACTTCGTAGTTCAAAACTAAGACGTTTAGGACGTATGTTTATATGAAGTTTTTTCTTATTTTTTGTTGTAGAATTGTTTGGTTAAGTTTGTCGGTTGAGTTACTGGACACCCTGTATGTATGTAGGTAATTTGATTGAAATTGATGAAAACTTTGATGTCTATTGGTGGCTTAACGGTAAGGTTTATCGACTTTAATAAAGAGTACCTTCTTTTTAAGTTGTTGATTGTCTATAAAATAGTGCCCAATCAATCAAATTACCTACATACACACGGGGTGTCCCGTAATTCAACCGACAAACTTTACGGGGCGATTCTTTAAACTTTAATAAAGAGTACCTTATTTTTTAAGTTTTTGATTGTTTATAAAATGGCGCCCCCAGCTTTGCGATATCTGTCAAAATAAAAAAGTTATGATGTAAATAAATTTTAAGTTTTAGGTAAAGCTGCCCTCTAGTGGTATTTAAAAAAGTACTTTTGTCTTAAAATTTTAGAATCTGCAAAGCTCGATTTGTGTGCCAAATATCAACTGGATTGGTTAAAAATAAATGCAATATGGCGAAAAACCAAAATAAAAATTGAACTTTCACGGCTTGTAACTCGAAAACGAATGACATTTTTGAAAAAATATATATGAAGCTCTACCCTTATTTTGTCAAGTAGAATTACCCCCTTAAGTTTCGTGATCGATTTTTGAATCACCCAGTATATAGGGTATTTCATTTAACATATTAAAATGTATATCGCTACCGGTTAAACCGGAAGTAATATACAAATGCCATTACATCTAAAATTTGCATTATTACCCGGTATACAACAACTTGCCGCAGTAACTTACTGAAAGAGTTTTAACTGGTTTCCAAATAATTTTAAACGAGTAAGTGTCGGACATTTTGTTTTAGTGCCTCTTTTAACTGCATATGTCCTCAAATATTTTAATATTTTTTTTAGACTGTGAAAACGGTGACGCGATTTCAACCGCAACATCTTTCAGTTTATTGGGACTGATGGGTGCCAATGACCACAACGAATGGACTGGATCTGATGAAAGCTTATTCCGGGCTTTACATAAAGTTTTTCTAAATAATTATTGCTCCATAGCACAGATTATGCTTTGCCAAGACTTTGTCAGCAGGTAGGTTAGTACTAATTTGGAAACGGCTCACAAACTCCAAGTGTTCACGAAGTGTTTCAATTTAAGTGACCATATGGGTGTTTTGGTGCAAGATGCATTAAAACCAAAGAAAATGCACTCTTGATAGAGTTAAAAAGGGAACCGAACATTATTGAAACATCGACGGCCGACCGATATAAATGCAGTGTTTCTCCGTCGGCCGAAGAGCATTTTTGAAAATTCGCTACTACCGCTCGGTAAAAAATTGGATTTCAGAACAAGTTGATTAGAGAAATTAACTAAATGTCTTATTGGCAAATATATGCATATATACAGTGTGTCCACGGATGAACTTAACTATACCTGTATTTTTTTTTATATATAATATTTCGAAAAAAAATATGTTTCTTATAAAAATTGTTGATTTGTCTGAAAATGCTAAGAGCTATAACACAAAAATTGCCCCATGATATTTATTTATATATACACTCACAGAGTATTAAACTCCAAATTCCAAATGGATACACAATACAAAAAAATACAAATTTGTAAAAAAAGACAATGCTACACACTACTGAAAAAATGAATTTTTATACTAAAACAATCGCTCTCTTTAAACTAGTTAAACTTAAAGAAAATAAATCAATATTGCTATAATTATCATTATAATTCTTTAGGGAGACAATCAGCAAACACGTTTTTGCCCGTTATTAGTCCGCCGTGTGTCTATTTACATAAAACAATTGCTAATATTGTGGTTATAGAGGGAATTTTAAAAGTAATTAAATTACATCAAATCACTACACTGCATCTTATTCAACAGTTTGTATAGGAATATCACCATTGCATCTTTCCTGTAAGTCTTTTTAATGACTTCAGCCCTAAGAGCTTGGATTCTGTGCTTAAAACAAGGCAAGTATATACAGGGTGCTGCTTTAAAATCGCAAGTGAAATATTTATTTAAAAATGAATGAAGCAAAGAAAAATATATTTTAAAAAAATGTCTAAGGTAATTAAAAAAGTTCTCTTACATTTTTTTCTTATCCCTTATCATTGCTTGAAAAATTAGGTGTAAACTAAAATAAATGTTTTTTTTTATAAGTTGATTTTACTTTTTTTATGCAATATCAAGTGATGAAGTTAAAGTGTATGTAAGTAGTAACACAAAAGCAACGATTTATTTAACAAAAAGTTTTATTACTTTTTCATGCTATTTAAATCAAGTATTTAAAAAAATACTCATAACCGATCTTTTTTAACCTCAAGCCTAATTTTCTTAAGAAACCATAACCAATAGCAAAAAAAGTAGAATACACTTTTAATTACTTATTTACTCTTTTGATTAGGTAGTCTCAAAAAATATGTTTTTCTGATTTTTTTTTATTTTTCAAAGTAATATTTGTGCGATTTTGAACCACTCTGTAGTATCCTACGGCAAATTTTATTATACCTTTTAGCATTTCAGGCAAAGCAAAAATTTTTATGAAGAATAACTTTTTTCGAGATATTAAAAAACATTTTTTACAGGTATAATTAAGTCCATCCGTGGACACACTGGATTTATACAGGGTTATTCAAAAGTCGATCACGAAACTTAAGGGGGTGATTCTACTTGACAAACTAGGGGTACAGCTTCATATAAATTTTTTATAAAATGTCATTCGTTTTCGAGTTTTATTTTGGTTTTTCACCATATTGCATTTATTTTTTAACCAATCCAGTTGATATTTGGCACACAAATCGGGCTTTGCACATTCTAAAATTTTAGGATAAAAGTACTTTTTTAAATACCGCCAGAGGGCACTTTAACTAAAACTTAAAATTTATTTACATCATAACTTTTTTCTTTGGACAGATATCGCAAAGCTGGGGGCGCCATTTTATAGACAATCAAAAACCTGAAAAATAAGGTACTCTTTATTAAAGTCGATAAACCTCAGCGTTTAGGCACCAATAGACATCAAATTTTTCTTCAATTTCAGTCAAATTACATACATACATACATACAAGGTGTCCAGTAACTCAACCGACAAACTTTATAGGGGCGATTCTACAACAGAAAATAAGAAAATTACTTCATATAAACAAATGTCCTAAACCTCTTGGTTTTGAACTAAGGTGTGTTAAATATTAAAAAAAAATTCGTTTTAACTTTATGTCAGTAAAATTACTGCTTTCTAAATAAGAACACTGTTATTATTTGCTGTTTTTTAAATAAAATAACACAGCAAAATTACTTCTTTTTAAATAAGAACACTAAACATTTCAGATTCGCGCCCCCAAAAACCCCCGAGTACCAAATTTCGTCAAAATCGGAGTTGGCGCAACTTTCTAGAAAAGTACCCAAAATTTTATTATTTAATTCTGTTTTTCTATACTTAGGTGTATCATTTTGCTCAAAAAGAAGCAGCCGATATACCAACGGAAGAAGCGATGCGCGACTACACGCCTCCACGTAAAAAGAAGAAGAAGCACCGTCTTTGGTCCATGCACTGTAGGAAGATTCAGCTAAAGAAAGACTCTTCCAGTAATCATGTTTATAACTTCACGCCGTGCGATCATCCAGGGCAAAATTGCGACCACAATTGTCCTTGTAGTTGGCGCCCAAAACTTTTGTGAAAAGTTTTGCCAGTGTAGTTCTGATTGTAAGTTAGTTAGTTCCTTTACGTTTGAGTAGGACTTTGATTAAAAAAAAGAAAACAAAAAAGCAAGAAATTGGCGTCTGCAATAGAAAATATTTATTTATTTATTTATTTACAAATGTACCTGGGTGTCATAAATTTACACCCCGGTAATTTTTTTATTTTTTATCGTACAAAATAAATAAATATATCAGTTTGTTGGGTTAATTCTGTCGTTTCTGGTTAGATCTGGTTATTAGTGGTATAATTAGATTTTTATTATCTCTCAAAATATACAGGGTAGGACAAAAAGTATGAGTTTTCTAAATGGAACACCCTGTATATTATATTACTAAATAAAAGATGTTTTAAAGAGCTTTAAGAAAATACTACATTTGATATATCTACCTTTATTAGTTTTGGAAATATGGTCATCCAAATCTAAAGAAAAAGGTGCAAATTTCAATTATGTAGGTAGGTTATCTTATGGAAATATTTGCACAATAATTTTATTTATGACCATATTTCCAAAACCATTAAAGATAGACCCCCAAAATATGGTATTTTTGTAACGCTCTTTAAAGTATCGTTTAAATGGTGATTTAATATACAGGGTGTTCATTTTAAAAACATCGTACCCTGTATATCCGAAGAGAAAAAATTTTTGTTGAAAAATACAGATACTACAGAATCATCCTAACAGAATGACGTTTTAATTTCTTTTATACTTTAAAAAATTAAAATGTTAGGGGGATGTAAGTTTATTATGTTTCTAATGGAAATTAAATAGTATTCATCAGATTTGCACGGCCATATTTTAAAAACTAATTGAAATAGGTATATGGAATGTGGTATTTTTTAAAGGTTTTTAAAAGATCTTTTTATTGATAAAATAATAAATAGGATGTTTTATTTTTAAAAAATTATACTTTGTTTCGTACTCTCTACAAGAGATAATAAAAATCTTATAATTCGGAAACTACAGAATTACCCCAACAAACTAATAGAAGCAATAGCTACAGTTAAAAAATACCATAATAAATGTAAATATAAATATAACGGATCATACAAATATAGCATAAATTTGAACAGTTAGAGAACACACAAAAACAAAACAAAAATATTTAATAAGTACCAGTGACAGGGCCGTATTAATCTGTTTGAGGCGCCCTAGGCTAGAATTCCCGGAGCGCCGATTACTACCAAAAAATATTTTAAATGCAAAAAAAAAAAGGTCATTCTTCCCCCTTTTCGCCCTTATTTTATTCCAAACCACCTTATTCACAGAGAAATTAGTCACCAAAAATCCCCACCTGACCTAAACTTTTTAAAAACTCCCCTGTCTAGCGCCTATTTTTTCATTGCGCCCTAGGCTATAGCCTAGTCAGCCTAATGGTTAATACGGCACTGACCAGTGACAAAAGTAGAATTTTAAAAGTATCTACTGTCTTTCCTGACTGTCCACGGATGAGGTTTACAAGAGGGAAAATAAATTAAAAATTTCAGTTTTTCTAAAAGTCATTCTTCATAAAAAATTTAGCTTGTAAAAAAAATATGATTCACGAAGAGAAAATGCTGATTTCATACACAGGGTATGCAAAAACTTAAAAACATGATTTTTCTTCAAGTGTAAACTACGTTTATTTTTCATTTTTAAGCAAAGTTTTTAAAAAATTTACTTAGAATAGCACTTTGAATGACTTTTATTATTGTGACAGGGGACACAATATCAAAAAGTTTTATGAAAATAATATTGAAGTTATTATAAATTAATTATTTTTAATTTTTATAATAAAATGACCTAAAAACACTTGAATTTACTTTTCAAACACCTGCTTTTTCCAAATTCCTACACAACACAATTTTTCAGCTGTAAACGAATGTTATTAAGGCGTTTTCGCAAAATTATGAACTTTAATAAAATTTTTATTATTGTTTCTATCGAGTACACACATTTAACTAAATAAATTTTCCTAATGACATTTTGCTTAAAAATGAAAAATAAAGGTGGTTTACTCTTGGAGAAAAATCATGTATTTTAAGTTTTTGCGAACCCTGTATACAAAATCAACATTAGTCTTCTTGAATCATATTTTTAAAAGCAAAAATTTTTATGAAAAATTACTTTTTTTTAATAATTTTTGATCCATTTTTCCTCTTGTAAACCCCATTCGTGGACAGTCTGTATTAGATTTTATGCAATATTGCTGGTTAGCATACGTCTGAGTGAAGATAATCCCAAATAGTACGAGATCCGAATAGGAGGCGACCTTCACCCATTTGTAACTGTTTTATGTTAAAGATAGTATGTTAACAAAGGTATAGCCATAGGGTGCCTAAAAAATAGGTCAAGGGCATATTTATTTTTTAAAAATAACCTCAAAATTTTTATACACCTTGTATAATAACAAACCCTATATTTTTTAATAGATATGTATGCTAGTTATTAAATTATACAGGGTGATTCAAAAATCGATCACGAAACTTAAGGGGTGATTCTACTTGACAAAATAAGGGTTGAGCTTCATTTAATTTTTTTCAAAATGTCATTCGTTTTCGAGTTACAAGCCGTCAAAGTTCAATTTTTATTTTGGTTTTTCGCCATATTGCATTTATTTTTTAACCAATCCAGTTGATATTTGGCACACAAATCGAGCTTTGCAGATTCTAAAATTTTAAGACAAAAGTACTTTTTTAAATACCGCCAGAGGGCACTTTACCTAAAACTTAAAATTTATTTACATCATATATTTTTTTTTTTTTGACAGATATCGCAAAGCTGGGGGCGCCATTTTATAGACATTCGAAAACTTAAAAAATAAGGTACTCTTTATTAAAGTCGATAAACCTCACCGTTTAGGCACCAATAGACATCCAAGTTTTCATCAATTTCAATCAAATTACCTACATACACACGGGGTGTCCCGTAATTCAACCGACAAACTTTACGGGGCGATTCTTCAAACTTTAATAAAGAGTACCTTATTTTTTAAGTTTTTGATTGTTTATAAAATGGCGCCCCCAGCTTTGCGATATCTGTCAAAATAAAAAAGTTATGATGTAAATAAATTTTAAGTTTTAGGTAAACTGCCCTCTGGCGGTATTTAAAAAGAACTTTTGTCTTAAAATTTTAGAATCTGCAAAGCCCGATTTGTGTGCCAAATATCAAGTGGATTGGTTAAAAAATAAATGCAATATGGCGAAAAACCAAAATAAAAATAGAACTTTGACGGCTTTGTAACGCGAAAACGAATGACATTTTGAAAAAAAGTTATATGAAGCTCTACCCTTATTTTGTCAAGTAGAATCACCCCCTCAAGTTTCGTGATCGATTTTTAAATCACCCTGCATATTTTTAAATAATACAGAATGTACCAAAAAATGTATTAAAGTTTAAAATTTAAAAATTTACCACAGCTTTATTTATAAAATCGAAGAAACAAAATGTACTAAATATGTTAGTATTGTCATGTACAATAAAAAAAATAAAAATTGACATTATACAGGGTCACTCAAAAATTTTAAAACTTACTTTTTTAATTGGTCATAGCCTTGACCCAATTTTTTAGGCAACACCTATGGCAATACCTTTGTTTAAATACTATCTTTAATATAAAACAGTTTTTATCCGGTAAACAGATGGGTGAAGGTCGCTTCCTATTCGGATCTTAGACTAAAATGTAAAAATGTCCAGATCAGCGTAGAAATCATTATAATTATGTTCTATTCGGTCCATAAACGCGCACTCTCTGTAGTACTAGTTCTATATGTCATTTCGAAAAATAACTAAAATGTTAAATGTCTTTTAGGTCAAAACAGATTTCCAGGATGTCGATGCAAAGCCCAGTGCAACACCAAACAGTGCCCCTGTTATTTGGCAGTTCGGGAATGTGATCCTGATCTATGTCAGACCTGTGGTGCTGATCAGTTTGATGTTACAAAGATTACTTGTAAGAATGTCAGTGTACAAAGGGCATTGCGTAAGTGTACTGTGTTTTTATTTTACACTGATATTTTTTTTAATGAAAATTTAGCCAATCGGTTACTTGCAGTTTGATATATTACTATGACAACAATCTATTTTTTCGGAAATTATCCTAAAAAATATGGTTTGTTGTTGATAAGAAAAAAATCTTATTAACAAAACAAAGCTTTAATCAATAAAATCTAGTATTAATATCTAAAAGTTTAAAATTATAAGTCATTTGGAGAAAATAATCATATTAATAAAATACGTCTTTAAAAGTCTAATACATATTTGTTGTAAAGTCAATAGGAGGGCCAATATTTGAAGGTATCAAAATTTACTTGGGATTTCCAATGACCAGTCTTGCCGATGCCCACTCAGTATGTCTTAAATGTTATACTTTTGAATTATAGGGTTTAAACATTTAAAGGAGATAATTGATACTTTCGTACTACTTATCTTACTTTCATACTAATTTAGATATTTTTAAGAAACTTGGGAAACGTTTCTTATGCATCAAAGGACATTTTTTGACGTACAAAAAATAAATAAATTCCCACCAGAATCGTCTCTGAGGTATTTACTGTAATTACCATTTATGAAAAAAATTGTACTCTGCTACATCTCCCTAGAATAAAAATAATGTTTTTGGATTCCCTTCTGGTTTCGAACAAATTTGATCTCTTAACTTATTCTTTATTTCTTGGCATGCTTAAATTGCTAATAACTAATTATACAGTAATTAATATAGGAAACAATATTGTTGACATCTATTTTGTTTTTAGATGTTTAACTATTTTAAAAAGTCTTCCGAATTTGTCAAAAAATCTGAATTGTTATAAAGGTTATTATAATAAAAATAAAAATTAATTAAAATTTTGATACTATAGCTTGAAATGTTTAACCATATAAAAATAAAACATTTTTTTCTTTTTTTTTCAATGAAAAATCACCCACTAAAATTTCTCGGGAGAGTTTCTGGACACTCTGTATACAGGGTGGCGCTCTACAAACGCCTCGGTCTCTAGTACAAATTATTTTAAAAATATTTTTCACAGGCATATGTGGGTATATTGTTTATATTATATTATATATATAATTTAAAATTATAAGGAATTATACAGGGTGCTCTAAAAAAAAAAGATCCATATCAAACTTGTATTTTTTTTAATGGAATACCCTGTATATTTTTGGATTGTAGAAATAAAATAAGGTAAAGTTTTAACAGCAATCCCCATACCAAAATGAAAGGTTTTTAAGACATTTAGGATTTTTAAAATATCATGACAAAAACATTAATATATCCTACCTTCATTACGCTTGACTCTGTATATTATGTTATGTTGTTAGAATATAAACTGTGCCATCACCTTCATTTAATTTTTATGCTAGAAATTATACAGGGTGTACAGAAACTAATATTTAATATTAGCTATCTTAGACTGAAAATTACTCGCTTAATTTAAATGGAATACTATATGTTCCATTTTTGGATTTTAGCGGATAGAAATAAGGTAAGTTTCTTTAGCAGTTCCTATGCCAAAATGTACCGTTTTCAGGATATTTAGGATTTTTGAGTAATTTATAAAAAAAAATCTAATTTTCCGATATAGGGTAACTTTGTTAGTTTAAATGGAACACCCTGTATATTTTTTAAAAATCTTAAAATTTAACCTTTTTCTTTAAAAATGTAACATGAGCCATGGTTGTTTAAAAAAAATGAAATTATTGACCTTTAAAAACTATACTTGTAACTTCGTTGTGCTACTTTTTTGTAACAATTATGTAGCAATTTTATAATTAATAATATCCTTAATCGTCGTGAAGTCACTTTTTTGGGGGTTAATGTTTACATTTTTTTAAAAAGAAGAGATATAAATTTCAATTTTTGGAAAATATACAGGGTGTTCCATTTAAAATAACAAAGTTGCTCTATATCGGAAAAATTAAGTTTTGTTTTTTTTTATAAATTACTTAAAAATCCTAAATATCTTGAAAACGGTACATTTTTGGCATAGGAATTGCTAAAGAAACTTACCTCTATTTCTATCCCTTAAATCCAAAAATGGAACAATATACAGGGTGTTTCATTTAAAATAAGCGAGTAATTGGCAGTCTAAGGTAGCTAATATTAAATATTAGTTTCTGGACACCCTGTATAATTTCTAGCAAAAAAAATTAAATGAAGGTGATGGCACAGTTTATATTCTAGCAACATAACATAATATACAAAGTCAAGCGTAAGTAAGGTAGGATATATTAAAATTTTGTTTTTGTCATGATTTTTTCTAAAATCCTAAATATCTTAAAAACCTTTCATTTTTGTGTATAGGGATCGCTGATAAAACTTACCTTACTTTTATTCCTACAATCCAAAAATGAACTAATATACAGGGTGTTCCATTTAAAAAAAACATAAGTTTGATATGGATCTTTTTTGGAGCACCCTGTATAATTCTTATATAATTTTAAATTATGCTCCCAATATACCCACATATGCCTGTGAAAAATATTTTTTTAAAAATAATACCGTTTTTGTACTAAGAGATCGAGGCGTTTGTGGTGCGCCACCATGTATTTCATTTTATAAAAGTGTAAATGCAAGGTACCTATTATGTAAATGTTACAAGAAAAACTCATCAATATTTTAAATGATCATTGAGAATATATTATTTTTCTTTACAGATAAACATCTATTAATGGCCCCGTCCGACGTAGCTGGTTGGGGTATATTCCTTAAGGATAGTGCTCAGAAAAACGAGTTTATCTCCTGAGTATTGTGGAAAATTATCTCACAGGACGAGGCCGATCGACGAGGCAAAGTTTACGACAAATACATGTGCAGTTTCCTCTTTAACTTAAATAATGGTCAGTATTGTTGTAACTTAAAGTCTATCCAAGTTTCAAATGCGAAGAATATTAACAAATTTTTGTGTGTGCATGTGTACGGTGTTGAAATAGGCAGGGGCGTACTAAGGAATTCTATTGGTTCAAAGCACATATACTTTCTTAATTATGCCATGATTTTTATTCCTACTACGATATCTAAGTCGTAGTTTTACCTTAATAGAGAGTGGAGTGATTTTAGCAATTTAATTTAATAAATTTAAGTTATTCTAAGCAATTTTATTCCACTATTTTTAAATCGGAACTACAATGCCGGCCCTGCATGGCCAAGGCTTCAGGTTTACAATTAGGTTTTATTGCTTTTTAACCAATAGACGAACAGAAATCGCGATAATCGTCAATTTTAGGCTTCCAAACCAATTATAATCGCGGTAATAATTGGTGACAACTTTGACATATAATACATTTTTTAAACGTCAACATAACCGATTGGTAAATACCGTTTTAGAATTGGTTCTTCGCCTAAAATTGATGATAGATTTTTTCAAGAATGTTCAATGTTTCGTTATATTATGTGACGTCATATCGAAATTAGGGCACGTTGTATATTGTGACATATATTACACCAAATAAAAACAATTGACGTTTTAGTTTTCACATTAAACTATTTATCAAACTATAAATATATATAAAACTCATGGGAATTCAAATATTTGTAACTTGCGTTAAATACCTCACTCACGGATAATAAGGTTTACCTTCCTTTCTCCATATCCATTTAAAAATACTTTACCATCTTCAAAATAAGAGCTTGTTCGGCTTCTGTATATCGTTGCGGCATATTTTTTTCAATAACGACGTATATTAACTAAACTAACACTTCACAGTAATCGTATATTAAAATCACAAAAGAGCACTTAATATTGAAAATTGTTTTGAGCAACTTACGCTGTACGAATAATTTGCGTTCACAATGTTGCAGGTTAAATTCAGGTTCACAGTACATCAAAATATGTAGCTCTGGGTTGTCGGTTAGTTTGAAACATAGGTACTAAACACTTATAATTCTCCTATTTACTCAACTTTTACATAAAAATTAATGAAAATATTTGAGATGTCATAAAATATCAAAAAATGATTATTGACATTTGATTGCCTTCGTATCGATTTATTTCAGACTTTCGTCAATGTACGTAATGTTTTTGTCACTCTTAGTTTAGACGACATGAAGCGAGAACACCAATGTATGATGAAACGTTGAACATCCTTGAAAAGATCTCTACCACGCGTTGATGACTTTACACTTTTGGAATAGGAAACTTGGATAGAGTATAAATGATTATCCAGACTTCATTGGCAAATAAGAAGTGAATAAATATTTAAACACATTGTTTCTTTTTTAGATTTTGTCGTGGACGCTACAAGAAAAGGCAACAAAAATTAGATTCGCAAACCATTCCATTAATCCGAATTGTTATGCTAAAGTAATGATGGTTAATGGAGACCATAGAATCGGAATATTTGCTAAGCAGGGCCATACAGCCTGGCGAGGAGTTGTTCTTTGACTATAGGTGGGTAGAGCAATGGTTAAGAAGTAAAAGTGTATTTAAAGAGCGATTGTCCATTTTATTGAGTATTTATTGGGTCAAAGAAATGTACTATATTTATTTTGACTTTTGACACTGAAAAATTGGTCTTCTAGTCACCTACATGGAATCCCCGGCAACGATGAGCTCTTGATTTTAATAGAAAGATCCGCCTCATTATTGCAGTTTTACATATTTTCTCAGTTCAATGAAAAAATGTATATCTCATCATACGTTAATCATTCAGCAAAACTCTATAGAAGTATTTTGTAGAACATTGAATGCTTTACAAAAAGGCGTCCTATACTTTTTGGATAAATCTTACCATGAAAAAGATATTCAAGGTCAAAGATTGAAGAATTTAAAAATAAAAATAACTTTTTGTTTTGAATTTTGTAACTTAATAAAAAAAATAATTATTGACAATTAAGTTTCTACTATTTCTAGCGTAAATTAAACGCTGTACAAAAGCTTTATTTTACTTTTAAGTAAGTTACAAAATTCAAAACCAAAAAGTTATTTTTCTTAAAATGTTTCAATCTTTGACCTGAATACCCTTTTAATTGTTAGATTTATCACAAAAAGTATAGAAGACCTTTTTGTAGAGTGTTTAATTTCCTACAAAAAACTTTTCTAGAGTTTTGCTGTACTGATTAATGGTGAGATATGTAGTTTTTTTATGGGACTGAGAAAAATATGCAAAATTGTTATGAGGAATATCTTCCTATTAAAATTAAGAGGTGAATATTGCGAGCATTCTCTGGAGGTGTCTAGGAACCAATTTTTTAGTGAAGCAGTTGTCGATTTTTTGACTCACTTATTATTTATATGATGATAAATAATAAATATTTAGTAATTGACTTCAGTTACTGAGTTTTTAAACCAATAAAATACATATTTTTGTTCGGGTGTTTTTCTCAATTTATAGTGCCCAAAGTGATAGCAAAATAATTTAAAAATAAAAAAATTATTTTATTTTACAGATATGGACCCACTGAACAACTGAAGTTTGTAGGAATTGAAAGAGAAATGGAATTTTTATAAGTTAACATTTAAGGTTTTTACTTTATATTAGTTATATTAGACTTAACTTTAAGAAATATACATGTTTTAGCAAAAAAATGACTTTCTATGATAAAAGTATACACGTGGTGTCAACAAAAAAACGACCTAATAAAAGTATTTTTAATATACTTGAGATGTCGCTTATATTAACAGCTGATTATTGTCTAATTTGTTATCTCTAAATTCGGTTGTTCTGTTTACCATACTTTTAATTTACAGAAAACCATAGTCGATTGAATTTGCAAGGCGGGCTACCGTACTTAAAATTTACAGAGAATCATAGTCATCTGTAGTTGAAAGAACGGGTACCGTACTTTTAATATACAAAAATCATAACACACTGCATTTGCAAAGCGGTCCACCGTGCTTTTATTTCACAAAAAACAAAGTCGACTACAGCTTGAAGTGGGCTGCCGTACTTTTAATTTACAGAAAACCATAGTTGATTGTATTTGCAAAGCAGGCTACTCGTACTTTAATTTCACAGAGAAACATAGTCGACTGCAGTTGGAAGGGGGTACCGTACTTTAAACTACGGTAGCCCGCTTTGCAAATGCAGTCGACTATGTTTCTCTGTGAAACAAAATTACGGTAACCCCCTTACAACTACAATAGATTTTGCTTCTCTGTGAATTAAAAGTACGGTAACCCACTTTGCAAATGCAGTCGACTATGCTTTTCTGTGAATTCTAAAAATACGGCCCCTTGTTTAGGTCAATTGAGCTTGGATATGAGTAAAAGTAAAAGTAAATAACCCGTTTTTGTAAGAAGCAGAACAGTGCAAAAGCAAAAACTATGGTAAGAGATCGAGACTTATGATTTTAAAGAAAAAAATTAAATCAATTATATTTAAATTACAATAACCCAAAATTAACACTACATTATAAAATATGGCTCCAGAACTTGCACCAATCTTAACTCGGCTCTTTCGAATTTCTTACAACACAGGTATCTTTCCGGAAAGCTGGAAAGCTGCACGTGTTCAACCTATTCCCAAGAAAGGATCTAAATCTCTTCCATCTAACTATAGACCAATTTCAATTCTCTCAGTTCTTTGTAAAGTAATGGAAAAACTAATTAATTCACAAATTCTTAAGTACTTAGAAAAACACAAAATTTTGCATGACAGGCAGTATGGATTTCGCCACAAAAGATCTACAGCAGATCTTCTTTCCTTCGTATCACACTGCTGGAATAAGTCTCTTGAGTTTATAGGTGAGTCCCAGATCGTTGCTCTTGATATATCCAAAGCTTTTGACCAGGTCTGGCATGCCGCACTTCTTAATAAACTTCCCTCCTATGGTCTTTCAACTAAACTCTGTACTTGGCTCTCTAGTTATCTATCTGATCGTCGTATATCAGTTATTGTGGACGGCCATTCTTCAAGCTTTCACCAAGTAAATGCTGGAGTCCCTCAGGGCTCAGTTCTGGCACCAACATTGTTTCTTCTTCACATCAACGACCTTCTCTCGTCCACAACTAATTCCATTCATAGTTTCGCCGACGATAGTACCCTTCACTCCAGTTTTCAGGTTCCTAAACCCATTACTAAACCTGACTTGGAAAACAAACGCAGAGCGATGCAGATATCTCTTTCGCAGGATCTTGATCTAATATTGGATTGGGGCGCTAAAAATCTCGTCCATTTTAATGCATCCAAAACACAATCATGTTCCTTGTCGCGAAAAGAGTCATCAAATACTCATCCTCTACTTATGAGCGGCCAAGTTTTACAGAGCAAAGACACCTTTAACCTTGTGGGCGTCACATTTGAAAGTAACCTTAACTGGCATAAACACATTGTATCTATAGCCACGGCAGCTTCAAAAAGCTTGGATTTCTCTTTCGAGCCAAAAGTATTTTTCCCCTTCTAATTTATACACTTTGTATGTGTCCCAGATCCGACCTCCCTTGGAATATTGTTCTCATATCTGGGGCATGGCGTCCCCCACAACCCTAAGCATTCTTGATTCTATTCAAAGAAGAGCTATTCGTCTCATTAATGATCCTTCACTTACAGAAAGGCTTCCCTCTCTTGCACATCGTCGGGCTGTGGGGGATTTATCGCTTTTTTATAGGTACTTCCATGGCTTCTGCTCTGAGGAATTGTCCAGTATAGTTCCTCCACTTGCGGTTCCCAACAGAGAAACCCGTGGTTCCGCGCGTATGCATCCCTATACGGTCCAACTGGACAGGCCCCGAACTTCCCACTTTGTTCGTTCTTTTGTCCCTAGAGTTTCTAGGTTGTGGAACCTGCTGCCCGCGGAGGTCTTTCCTGCCCCCCAAATCTTCAAGTATTTAAGTCCCGTGTCAACAAACTCCCTCTTACATCGCTTAAGACACCCACGGTACGTTAGTATTTAGGCTTTTAGCCTTCGTGGTTTGTCCAAAGATAAAAAAAAAAAAAAAAATGGCAAATAGTATTCTAGAATTTTTACAACATTTATAGTCAAGTTCGAAACTTGGCAATAACTAAAAAAAACCAATAAAGAACTATACGTGCCATACAAGTATTTATGTTGTTGGTACGGCATCGGAGAACAGTAATTTAAAAATAGCGAAAAGATTGTTTTCTTGGAAGCTCTCTATTCTCTTACCGTCGCAAATTGCGCCCCAACAAGCCCGGGATAGGGTATGATACTAGACAATACTTGCCCTCTAGTACGTATATGCTCGAAGGTCGTAGCATTTGCCAGTTCAGACACTGTATAGAGCTTAATAGTAGATCGAGCGACCCTTCGGCATTGTTGACACCCTAAGTTTAACTAAGATACGGGTGCCCATATTCGCTATCGTCCGATGTTATCTAGCTTGACATATTAAAGTCTAGTTACTTTCAAATGCACTCGGATGCGTAAGATATAACAGTAATGCTAACTCTAGTAGGTATATGCTAACAAATGATGGCTGTAGGCTGTAGGCAGTTTCAGCCATAAAAAAGAGAGAAGATACAATGTGACGAAGAAAACTAACCTTTAATTTTCACGCGTTTATTTTTGATTTCCACATTTACCATTCCTCTATTATTTACTTCTTGTTATTTAAATAAAACGTTTAAAAATAAAATCTCAAGATGGTCCGAAAGAAAATTGATAATAGAATTAGAGTTCTTATTGAAAATGGTGTAAAATTAGGACATAGAACCCTATTTGTTATCGTAGGCGACAAAGGTAGAGATCAGGAAAGTATTTTTACATCCTTTATTTAGTATTTATTGTATAAGTATTGTAGTAAATTAATAGAATTGGAATAAAATAAAGTTTTGGAATGATATTACAGAAATCAACACATATTTTATTGCACATATTTTATTCTGTTTATGTTAATAAGTTATATGCGTTATATGTATAGTTTTTTTATCTCTTAGGATTTGCACAAACCTTAAAGCCTAAATATAAACTTATCATGGTTGGTAATGAATATTAAATGATTTTTCTTATAAATAAATATTTTATTAGTCTTACTATATTTGTAGGTGGTTCTTTTGCATCACATGCTTTCAAAAGCAGAAGTAAAAGCAAGACCATCAGTTTTATGGTGTTACAAAAAGAACTAGGCTTTAGTAGTCACCGAAAGAAACGTATGAAGCATTTACAACATAAAATACAAGCTGGTAAACTTAGTATTAATGAGGTTAGTATTAGTAAAAGTTATAAATATTGCTCTAGTCCCATCTTCTACTAGACTTTACCCATTCCTAAAATGGCAGTCTATGTTTCGAGATATTGTGCATTGTAATTTAAAAAGTGTGCTTTCATTTAGTCAAGTTATATGTTTTTAATTTTCTCTTTAAAAGTGATGCTTGCTTCCACAAAAAAATTGTCTTTTCCATCCTATATGGGGTCTTTTACTTTTTAAAATTAAAAACTAATTTCAAATAATAGTTTTTGTTTTATGTAGGATGATCCATTTGATTTGTTTATCTCATCAACAAAAATAAGATATTGTTATTACTCAGAAACTCACAAAATTTTGGGTAATACATATGGAATGTGTGTTTTACAAGATTTTGAAGCTTTGACTCCAAATTTGTTGGCTAGAACTATTGAAACTGTCGAGGGAGGAGGACTAGTTGTTATATTATTAAGGTAAGCTCTCAATGTAGAAGTGGCATTTTGACTATAATAAAAACATTCCTCTATAATTTTTAATGCCAAAAAATATACAGTGTGTCCCAAGAAAGACGTTACAAGAGGACAAATGGACCAAAAGTTTTGTAATTTTTAAAAACTATAAAAATCATCAGTTGCTCATGCTTTAACTTCAAATTAAGACATAAATTTCAATAACCTACAACATTTACCTATACAATTATGTTCCATTTTTAAAATTAATAGTAGTTAGTTCCTTGGCATTTTTCATAATTTACTCCTCCTCCCACTGTATAATACCAATTAGAGTAAAATTTTGTATTTATTAGTTTTGGACCATGTGACCAGTTTTCCCAAAATTTCGTTTTGAAATTCAAAAATTTTTGGTCCATTTGTCCTCTTGTATCACCTATCCTAGGATACACTGTATAAATGTATAAATTCTTTGGTTTATAGATTATGTTGTAAAAAATGCAACAGCATATACCGTTAGATTAAAGAAACTCTTATTAGGTTTTATGAAACATAATCTCTTACTAATCAAATAACAAAATTTAAAATTGAAGAGCTTATTGTGAACACACGTTAAGCCACACAGCCACAAAAATCTGTTTTATTCTCTAATTAATTTATTAATATGATAAGTGACAATAAAAGTTTTAAGTATTATCCTTAAAGTTTATTAACATATTAAAAGGTATTTCATTTTATTTTTAATAAAAGTTAATTTAACACATTTTAAACCCAAAAATTTAATAACTCCATATTTTGTGATTGTGGCTTCTCATGATTTTACAATAGGCCCTCAATTGTTTTAGGTTTTTTGCTACATTGTTTTACAGTATGCAATTGTTCACTATCTAAAAAGAAGAAAAAAAGTAAAATCATTATTTGTTTTGGTTAGTTCTGGTTAGATCAGATTTTTTTTTTTAATTCAATCATTACCTATTTAACTTATCTTCTTTTATGTAATTCTAGAACTGTAGCATCTCTAAAGCAACTTTACACTATGAGTATGGATGTGCACCAAAGATTTAGAACTGAGGCTCACGATGATATTGCTTGTAGGTTTAATGAAAGATTTCTGCTGTCTTTAGCATCTTGTAAAAGGTAAGTAAACATGAAGAATGTTTATTTTCAAATAATTTGATTGTTGAGCTCTATGTATTTAATCATATTTGTTTTAAATTATCTTTTAGTTCTTTTGAAATTACTACAGATTCTGTAGTGTTATTATCATTGTTTTTTCATAATAAATGATGAAGGAGCATTTGCTTTTACAAAGTTAGGTGATGATCGAGTTTAGGGACAGTACTTTTTAAATTTTTCCTTCAAAGTATATAAATTTAACAATATTTTACAATAATGTACACACTAAAGTGCAAATAATCACATATGGAGCAGATAATTAAAAAAACTCTTAAAACTAAAATATGAGGAAATTTTGCATGATTTTTGCTATTCATTAGAGAAATGAACAGTTTGTACAGTTCATCAGCTGTTCACGTTTTGTGCTTATCTTCATGTCATTGCGACGTTGCCGTTATTACAATTACTTTAAGGAAAACGGCGTATCTGTTTTCAGACTAGAGTAAAAAGCACCGGAACTGGTTAATTAAACGGTCACATTGGGGTGGCCAGTCAGGTTAGTTAGTTCTTAGTAACTATTGGAATTCATGACAATAAATGCATTATTATTATTATTATTATTTTTAATTGGCTTTATTAAGATATTAAAAGATTTAACTAACCAGAACTAACCATGACCCCCAATGTGACAGTTTTGCATGACCGTCGCAGGCGCCAAACAGACTATCCGGCTTATCAGAAAGAAAATATCAACGCCTTGTCTGGTTTTCCTGTTTGGAGTACGGTAGCTAATGACAGTGACGGTCAGACCGCGGACGGTGGGCACGGTGTGCAGGTTTTTTTAATCTGCCATGGCAGTGCGCATGTTCGTGCACCCCCAACTTGTTTACTGCGGATCGCAAAAATCCAAATATGCTTCTTGCCACTGCGGATCTAAAGGTGCGTTATCTATGGTTGCAACATGTTCAATTCAATATCCATTTCTATATTCCTCTACTTTTTGTAGAATTGTGTGCAAAGAGAAGGAAAGATATAGTAAAAATAAGGTTGGTCCTAGTCAGTATTACTTGCAATTTGGATGCAAGAAAAAGAGTGTGACAAAAAATTAGAATTTTTTGTTTTAAGTGACCCAAAATTTAGATTAATTCTAAAAATATTCGCACAATCTGACAACGCCATTAGTTTCAATAATTAGATGCAACAAAAACGTTAATTTTAGCTGATTTTAAAATGGAATAAATCCGAAAATATTGAATATTTTGCAAATTTAACTGTCCCTAAAGTTGACCATCACCCAAAGTTAATTTAGAAAGTTGCAATATGTCTGTTATTTTAAAATGATAATGTGTTTTACCTACATGTAGGTAACTGAGTTCTGGGTTTTTTTTTTTTAAATAAGAAAGATGATTTTATAATTCTTTTGTTACAGTTTTTATGTAATAAATATTTTTATAAACTACTATAATCACTATTTCTTAATAAAAGAATGATTTTACTTGTTCAGATGCCTTGTGGTGGATGATCGACTCGCAGTCCTACCAATTTCTTCACATAATTTGTATGTCACTCCGGAAGAAGCGTCTCAAGAACCAACAGAAGCTGAGACCGAGTTAAATGAACTAAAAGAGCAGCTAAGAGATACCCAGCCTGTTGGAAATTTGGTAAATTGTTGCAAAACATTGGACCAAGGGAAGGCCTTACTCAAATTCATTGAAGCCATTTCAGAGAAAAGTTTGAGGTATGGTATAGAATTATTTAGGAAAAAGGCTATGGACTGTCTAGTGGAAGAAGAATAAAGCTAAGGCAGGCAAAAGATAAATAGGGTGGCCAAATTGTCAGAGAAAGTCCAATAATTTTTTGTTTAAGGAGATATTACAAAAAGTTGTAGAGTTTTCAAACATGCATGTCTCAAAAATATTTTGATGTATACAGAGTGTCCCAAAAAAGTAAGGGCTAAAAATCAAGTTTTTTTAAATTGTAAGATTTTTTAATAATTCAGACAAAAAATGTTTTTGATAAAAGGTAACTTTGGTATTTTCAATGGAACACCCAGTATATTTCTTAATATTCTTAAATTTTATCTTTCCCCTTTAAAAATATGTAATGTAAGCTATGTTTATTTCCAAAGAGAAGGCCTTTATCATCATGTAAAACATTTTCCTTTACCTTTGTTGCCGCATTTTTTGTAACTTTAGATGTAGCAAATTTTTATTGTTAAATAATATTTTTAAATCCCATACAGTGAATTTTTTACAGGTCAATAAATGCTTTATTTCTGGAAATCACCATAGCTTATATTATATACTTTTAATAAATGAATGAAGATGAAATTATAAGAATATTGATAAATATACAGGGTGTTCCATTTTAAATACCAAAGTTCTTCTTTATCCAACAAAAAAACTTTTCATTTACTTTTTCAAAAACCTTAATTATCCTACAAACCTTACAGTTGTGGTTAAGGAATTGCTGAAAAAACTTACCCTATTTTTATTTCTCAAATCTAAAAATGGCCCAATATACACGGTGTTCCATTTTTAAAAAATTGAGTTTTAGCATTTTAAATATTGGGATATTGGCCATGCTAAAAGAAATATCTTTTATAATATTTAGTGAATTTGCTTACAGGAATTTATTTATTCTGTGGTCCTTGGTGTTTTAAAACACCTAGCTAAGTATTATTAATCACTAATTTGCTTCCGTTTTTACCTAATTTTTGGGTATCCAGTTTTATACTTAAGTTTTAGGACATTATAAATAACTCGTGGTAACATATGCAAAATTTTATGCTGAATCCGATTCTGTAAATAAAAATGTGGGTTGCAATTAAAAAAAGTAACTGCTTAGCCATAACTTTTTTGGGACTCTTTGTATACCCTAAAATATTTTTAAGACATGCATGTTTAAAAACGCTACAACTTTTATATAAAACTCTTTGATATTTCTCATTAAACAACAGAAATATTGGACTTTCTTGGGCAATTAGGCCACCCCAAATAACACAATTTTGTCCAAAATCTTTATACTTTCATTATGGACATTCGATTTTTTTATGTCAGCCGCAAATAAAATGCATTGCTGAAATGACAAACCCTGCCAAATGTGAATGTGTAATAAAATATGTTTTACCTATGTTTTTTTAATTGTTTGATTAGGTCAACAGTGTCCTTAACTGCATCAAGAGGTCGAGGTAAATCTGCAGCACTGGGTTTGGCAGTTTCCGCGGCAGTAGCTTTTGGATATTCAAATATATTTGTGACTAGTCCAAGTCCTGAGAATTTAAATACATTATTCGAGTTCGTTTTTAAGGTAAATTAAATGAGGAGTATTATATTTTCAAACTTAAAAAATAAAAATAGTCTACAAAAACTACCTTTAGTGATTTATACCAGGGGTGGCCAACCAGTCGATCGCAACTATATAGTCCAGTCAATCGTGGCAAGGCAAAAATATAAACACGTAGAACACACTGCACAATGTTATTACCAACTGCTGCACACATCATCTTGTATCATCTTTGAATAGCCGAAGTATTTAACTAGTAGATCGCACTGGGAGCCGTCAGTGCAAAGTCGATCTTGGGTCTAAACAAGTTAGCCACCTCTGATCTATACAAAAGCATGTTCACAACCACATAGCAGATACAAGGTGTCGCCAAAAGTATGAAAACGGCGAAAAATTGCAAAAATAGGGGCTTTTAAATAAAAAAATTCTACGAAATCACATGGGACATCTTGTGGTGACTTTGGACGTGACTGAAAGTGGTATTCATGGATATTTTAAGGTCAAATTGACTTTTTTAAATAGGGAATGACCATTTATTTAAATCATGTTTTCATGGCCTTTAGTTTTTCAGATTTTTAACCATTTTAATACTTTTGGGACAGTCTTCTCGGGAACCACTCACAGATATGTGTCATTGAGTATATTTCTTTAAAAAATAATAATCCAGTCACAGACAAAATTATCGCATATGCTCGATTTTGTCCATAAGCTTCAATACAAAAACAATTTAATTTAAATGGCCATATCTTCTTTAATAATAATTAGGTTATCAAGACAATTTATTAAAAAAAGAAAATGTTAAAGAAAGGTGAAGCTATAATTTTGGCGTAACCGTTGTAACCGGCGTTTTTTCGTGTTAATGCGGTTTAAAACATTTTAAAAACATTTGAACACCTATCTCTATCTAACTCTCATATTTATACTGTCATTTCAAATGCGGTTTGAACCACTCCGATGAATACGGTTAACACGAAAAATGACTTAAATTAACTGTACAATACATTCTACAAGGTAATTAAAGTTTTTGGCAAAAATAAATAATTATTAATTCCCCTGTGTGATGTGCTGTTGAAAGGCAGTAATTTTATTTGCGAATAAATTATACCCTTATTTATTTCTAATGTTTTATCATCACAAATTTAATTACTCTCTCCTAACAGCACATCATACAGAGATATTAAAAATTATTTATTTTTTCAAAAACTTAATCACCCTGTAAGATGTATTATTAACAGTAAATAACAACGATTACGTCAAAGTTATAGCTCCACCTTTCTTTAACATTTTCATATTTTAATTGTCTTAGTAACCTAATTATTAAAAGAGATATGGCCATTTAAATTAAAGCATTTTGTTTGTATTGAAGCTTATGGAGACAATCGAGCATATGCGATAATTTTGTCTGTGAGTGTAAATAGCTAATATTTTCCATGTGTTTACATTATTTTTATAATTTTAGGGTTTTGATGCCTTGGAATATCAAGAACATATGGATTATGGTTTGGTGCAGAGCACAAATCCTGAATTTAATAAGGCCATAGTCAGAGTTAACATTTTTAGGGATCATAGACAAACAATTCAAGTAAGTAATAGTTTGTTTTTAAAAAGAATATTCATTGCATTTTAATCCCGCACTCAGTCTTATTTCCCAAAAACATTTCAGCAAATTTTAACAAACTACAACTGATCACAACTGCCCCACCAGGCACAACACTAATATCTACATACCCCATTATAACATAACCTAATTTCAAAGTCCATACTGCTTTGTGCAGCACTATGTATAATTTTACACAGAATTCACTCCATTATCAATGTATTTTATTGGTTTTAGTATATCCATCCAGCAGACGCTCACAGACTATCCCAAGCCGAGTTACTAGTTATTGACGAAGCTGCAGCAATTCCTTTGCCTTATGTAAAAGCAATGCTGGGCCCATATTTGGTATTTTTAGCATCTACAATTAACGGTTAGTGAAGGAACAGGTAGATCTCTTTCCCTTAAACTATTACAGCAACTCAGAATACAGACAGTGCCTGTAGGAGCGAATACTAACGCGGCAAATAAAAAAGATTCAGCAGCTGCAACGGGAAGAACGTTGCATGAAGTAGCTCTGAATGAACCAATTCGGTATAAATCGGGTGATGCCGTAGAAGCGTGGCTAACCAAACTGTTGTGTTTAGATTCCACAACAGTGTCTCCTATTTTGTCGGGTTGTCCACCCCCAGATGGTTGCGATTTGTATTATATAAACAGGGATACATTATTTTGCTATCATAAAGCCTCTGAGGAATTCTTGCAAAGATTAGTTGCTCTATATGTAGCATCGCATTACAAAAACAGTCCAAATGACTTGCAGATGATGTCGGATGCCCCCGCCCACCACCTCTTTTGCCTCTTGGGACCTGTGGATCCCAACAGAAAAACGCTTCCGGAAGTTCTAGTCTTTATTCAGGTTTGCTTGGAAGGAGAAATATCCAAAAGTAGCGTTAAAGAAGGGTTTTCACGAGGAAAACGAGCTGCAGGTGATCTTATCCCATGGACTGTAGGACAACAATATCAGGATACAGACTTCCCTAAGTTAGCAGGGGCCAGGATTGTTAGGATAGCTACTCACCCTGATTACCAAGGAATGGGTTATGGCGCTAGAGCACTTCATCTTTTGAAGCAGTATTATGAAATGAAAATACCGAATTTGGAAGAGAATGATTCAGCGCAGGAGAATGTGGAAACTGTTGATGATGAGACGGTGGGATTACTAGAGGAAACGATAGAACCCAGAAAGTCTTTACCACCGCTTTTGTTGAAACTTAGTGAGCGGAAACCGGAAAAATTAGATTATCTAGGGGTTTCTTTTGGATTAACAGAGCAACTGCTTAAGTTTTGGAAAAGGGCCAAGTTTGTTCCTGTGTATCTAAGGCAAACTACAAATGACTTAACGGGAGAACACTCTTGCATCATGTTGGATATTTTAAATGAAGATGAGCGGCCGGAGAGTGTAGCATGGCTTACTGCTTACAGTACTGATTTTCGACGACGATTCATCAACCTCTTAGCTTACCAGTTTAGTAAATTTTCGCCTAGTTTAGCTTTGGGGGTGTTGACTAACAAAGCTGTTAAAATTCCAAGCAGAAATCTAACGCGACAAGAACTTGATATGCACCTGACGACATATGACATTAAAAGATTGGAAATGTACAGTAAAAATTTAGTGGATTACCATTTGATCATGGATCTGTTACCGACCCTAGCAAGGCTGTTCTTTTTAAACTACATGGGAGATGTACAGATGTCTGCAGTTCAGTCAGCTATAATGTTAGGTCTCGGCCTTCAACACAAAACTGTTGATACACTAGCTGCAGAATTAGACCTACCCGCCTCACAACTTCTAGGATTGTTTAACAGAATGATGAGAAGATGCGAACAATATTTAAACAGTGTTTTAGAAAAGGATATTGAAAAGTCGCTTCAGCCGCAAAAGATGTTAATTTGACGCCTGTAGCGAAAAGTATGCAGGATGAGTTGGAAGAGGCTGCTAAAGAGCTGCAGAAGAAACAGAAGAAGGAATTGGAAAAGCTTAAAAAGGAGAATTTGGAGCAGTTTGTTATCAAAGGTACTGAGGAGGAATGGTCAAAAACGTTGTCGGGAAAGAATAAGAAGAATATTATTTCGATCAAAAGGTAGGTTGTACAAATAATAAAGGGAAATGCAACCGCAATATGTTTTAAATATATTAATTTATGTAACAAGTGCATGAAATAATACTTTTTTTTAATAATGGGAAGTTTGACAGCACGAGCCTTCAGGAAGTAAAAAGATGACCCTTTATGCATGTGTTGCATATGATATTTTTTTACGACCATATAAAATTTCCCAAATTAACATTTTATAAATATCATTTGATCTAATCTAATAAGATTACCTAATTAATTTTTATTTTTGTAGCACGGCCATAACATTGCAATAAATAATCATGGCCTCCTTCTTATTTAAGACACAATTAAATTGTTTATTTCAGGAACCTGCTAAGTGCCCTTCATTAACTTTTCGGTAAATAAAAAAAAACTCTCTATCTTTAAAATTAATAAAGATTTTTGCCTAAAAAAATTAGAATAGTACTTAATAACTTCTTAAAACAGATTTTATTTGTATTGACACTGGTATACTTTTATTTTGTTTAAAAAAAAATATATATATTTATTTTTTTGCATTTGACTTGTTTCTGCAATAAAATAAATTGTCTCTAAGAGGTGCGGAAAAAATGCTACCACAAATTCCTGAGGTTAAAAAATGACCATCTAGCCCAAGTTAACTTAGTCCCACTTTCTGTTAAAATCAGCTCTTGAGATTTTGAAAATATGAATTAAAGGGTTTTTGGGGATGCTGATTCTAAATCTGACAGAAAAAAATTTTTGAATAAGCCCTAATATCCTTTTCCTAAAAAATCAAGTCTTTTTACCCACCAAGACCGCACGCCAATGGTGAATGAAAGTTTTCACTATGCCAAAACTTCATTTCTCTAACCTACAATCACCACCAAAATTTGAAGAAAATCGCGTTATTTTTAACTGAGATATCAGGGTGTATTCATGAAAAGCGGGACACACTGTATATTGCTCTTCGATATATCGGAAAATCTATATTGGCAAAAACGATATTTAGACGATAAAAGACGTGTTTAGTGAAGTAAACATAAAGGTTTATTAAAGAACGACCATAAAATTTACTTCAGAAACACATTATGAACCGTCGCTTGACTTGTTTCTGCGCTAAAAAAAAAAAAAATGTGTCCCATAAAATTAAACACACGCATGGGCATGATACATGAATGATTTTTACATAAAAACGTAAGTTTACATAATACAATTGAAAATCGCTGGAAATTTAATTTTCGCCAAAAATGTAGGTTGGCTTGTTTCTGAAATAAACGATTTAATTATCCTCTTCTTAACATAACTTTTTGTATTAAGGAGTGTTTAGAAAATTGTGTGTACTTACATTTTGTAGAAATAATACCAAAACTCCCTTTTCAGTTTTTGAGTTTTCCAAATTCATTATTACTATTCATTTTCTATAATTTCTACTCAATTTATTCCCAAACTGTCAAATTTTAAATAAAGTGACATATGAACTAAATAATGGCGAAATTAAAGGTAACCCTACATTGAGGTTATTTCATGTCGTGTTTGCTATTACATTGCGAAGTGACTAGGGGCACGTTGATGTGCCGCGATTATTTTTTACCGGGCACGTGTATGACGTCACTACTGTCTACTATCCTTATTTTTACTATATTCTCCCTTCTTTTTGCACTAAATTCCTGATATAACACGAAATTGGCACACAATATTTCATTTTACATTAAAAAACCTTTTTAAAACCTGTTTTTACTGATTATAAGCCTTTCTTTATTAATATAATAAAAGGTTTGCTTTAAATCAAGTCGCCATGTTTGAAACCACTATACACATAGGTGTATGCATGGTTGCAGCGTTTTGGGCGTAAAAAAATGGAATTTAATAAAAAACCTGTAAAATAACTAAAAAGAGGTTTTTTAAGGATGTTCATAAAATATTATATGCCAATTTAGAGTTATATCAAGAATTTCAACTTTGATGATGAATAATGGCATGCTCAGTAGTGACGTCATACACGTGCCCGGTAAAAATATAATCGCGGCCCATCAACGTGCCCCTAGTCACTTCGATTACATTGCATATATTCATATTTTAATAAATTGTAGTAGGCATGGAAACAAAACACTTATTTAAAAAAGTTACTTCTTTTATCACTTTATAGGTGTACTAAAATGAAGTACTTTACTTTCATGATAACCATTATTAAAACAGCTTTTTTCTTGAGAATCGTGGAGTAATATTATTAAATACTAGACCATAAAATACATAGTATGACATACTTTTACCTTTTCATGTTTTGACATTTCAGGTATTTTTCTTTCACTAACTTTTCTCATATGAATTAGTTAAATTATTTCTGATGTTGCTAAAAATAAAGATGGGACATTTTTAATAACATGTGGCTTTTAAATAGTTTAAAAGTTGCTCTTTTTAGGGATGATGAAAGTAATGTTAATGTATGTGCATCATCTCTTGAAGAGCTCCCAATTGAAAACACCCTAACCTCATATTACAAAGTGTTCGCTGGTTACTAAAAGCTTCTTTTTCCTTAGCGGTGAGAAAAGGATACATGAAGCCAATAATACAGAAGTTTCCTTTGAAGACACTCCTACCAAAAAAGAAAAAAATTAAGACTAAAAAGAAGAAATCAATTTAGAAGTGTATATGTGATAAATTTTGTACATTATTTTATAAATAATGTAGCTAATAAAGTTAAAAGAGTATATAATAAATGATATTGTTTTTTTGTGTTGATAAAAAGGCCTATAATATTAAGACGTCCAGATGCAAACCCTGGTATACAGGATGTTAGGGAAATAATTTTCGTGTGGTGGAGAAGAAAATCAATACCTACGTCGGAAAAAAATTGTTTGATAGTTTCTCGCATACATTAATAAAATGCAAGTAATGTTTACCTAAATTTAAATTACATTATATTATTTAGTATGTATTACTGTATCAGTGCGTGCATTTGGATACAAAAGAGATGTTTTTGGCACGTGAGCATCATGAAAGGCATTAGCTTCATGCTGCTTTGACTCAAAGCTTGCCTGGGAGTGCCAACAATCACTTAATCAACTGGCTACAAACAACAGACTAACTCTGATGTGGGTGCCAGGACATGAAGGAGTAGAAGGCAACGAGATTGCTGACCAACTAGCCAAAGTTGGTGCACAGGCCCCGTTTTACGGACCGGAACCATTCTGCGGCATAACGAGAGGTCACCTAAGGGAAGAACTCGGAGAATGGGAACAGAGGCAAAAAAGAGACTCACTGGAATAACGCTTCAGGACAAAGACAGGCGAAGAGAATTATCTATCAATCGCCTAAATACACGAATAAGCTATTAGAGCTTCAAAAGAACGAACTCAGGATAGTTACTAACTCCCTGACGGGTCACGGCCTTCTGAGGTATCACCTTAACAAGATGGGAAAGACCGACAACGACCGCTGTAGGTTTTGTGATTGATCGAGCGAAACCTCGGAGCATATACTATGCCAATGTACGGAATTAACAGGCCAGAGACTAAAATATCTGGAAGGAGTTTTCTTGACTCCAGAAGATATAAAAAGCTCGCCCCCGAAATATTTCCAGCTTTGCGAAAAGTTTGGGAATCGAGGGGATTAACTAATGTAGGGTATCCACAAAAGATCTTTTAGGTCGAAGTGGGAGAAGGGCTAGCTTAAGTCGAACGACCCCATTCACTACAATACAATTATATGTATTTTATTTACGGAGACGCTAATTAAAATTCTAAAGAACGGAAACGAAATTACTTATGAAGACGTTATCCTGATCGAAGGCTACCAGCTATAAGAACATTTATAGAAGACTTCCAAAGACTGGAGAGTATTGTAATTACTAATACCAAAGAAAAGTCCAGTTCAGATGGCAGAATAACGAACGAATTATCACCAAGCGCTTATATGGACAGCTTCGGGGTCTATATGAGAGTACTTTGATTTTCGGCGCCGATTTCTTTACACGTGTCCATAATTCTATTGCGGTAGCTATCATATTCTTTGCTAATACATTTAACTGTAACTTTAAGTGTTGTGTTGTTTTTTTTTCTTTTTGGTGCATCGCATTGTTTAAAATAAGTGAAATGATCGTGGATATTGCTGGTGTGTATCGCCACGTATCGTTAAGTAAATTAAAAATAATAACATTTCGATAAATCAGTTGTCCTCGTGCACTTGTATCTCTGTTGTGTTGCCAAATGTTTGGGAAAAGAGAATCAATTACCATTGATTTTCGGACATAATATGAACTTTTATGATTAAAATAATGCAAGGAATCACCTCTTAAAGTTACTAACATTATTTTCCCGACACCCTGTATTAATCAGAAAAAAAAAGTTATTACCATCTTAAGGCTCACTAAAGTCCTCTTTTTCTTCTGGAGTTTCACTGGATTTTATGACGTTCTCTCTGCAAAAATTATCTCGGCAGTACCCAAGTCCTATTTTTAAGATTCTTTTTTTTGCTAAAGTGAAAATGGCGCTTTAAAGATATTAGATGACGTTGAGTATAACTTGTTTTAAATTTGGGGGAACATTTGATGCACCTTCTATTCAAAAGATCTCATTTTACAAATGTTAACGATATCTTTAAAATGATCCTATGTTTTTACAAAATATTAAAAAATATATATCTGGTTTTTGCATGTAGGTTCTCAATTTAAGGACAATATGAATGCCTCTAAATAAGGCGTTGAAAACCAGACCGGACCATCTACATAATTGCTTTATTGAAGATAAATGGGGCGTTAGTTTAAAACATCACTAAGTATCGCTAGTGATGTGGGGGACTTAAAAATCTCACGAAATTAATGGACGTCCCCTTTTACCTGCTGTATTTTGATATGTAACTTTTAAAGTTAAACTTTCCAAAACCACCTACTTCTGAATAATAAAAATAGCAAGGTAACACAAAAAGACGAGTAACTGATAACAAATCAACCAAAGTAAGCGATAATTCAACTGTCTGCACTGGACTAAGCAGCATATTCCAGTATGGGATCGAAAAGTTATTAAAATAGATCGACTGGACCAAACTTTTCATTAGCGACTTATAGGACAGTCGTAGCTTACTTAGTCCACTTTAGACCTGAAAATATGTTTTCTTCTATTAAAAATACAGATTAATGCTCATTTTTAGATTTTCTTGGATGGCTCTCAACGCGTCAAATATTCTGACCTACTTCCCTAAAAAGTATCCTATGATTTTATTCAAAAGAAAAAACAGTTTAATCTTCAAAAAATCATTTGGCAGGTTCTTCCATATTCACTTTATAGTCCGGACTTAACACCATGTGATTTTCATCTCTCTGAACTGTAGGTATTTTAGTAAACGCCATAAAGTATCTAAAAACTGTCCCTCTGGATACGAAAAAATATATTGTAAGGACATATTATAAAATGTTAGTTTTTATTTGTATATTAATCTTTAAATAAAAAGCATTTTGGAGTAATAAAATATCATTTATTAAAGGGTATAAAAATAGTTAAGTACAGATGCTGAGTACGATTATGATAGCGCACATTGAAAACAAAAGTGTAACTTTTACAAATTCTTTCACTTTTAACCTTCTTTGTACATACTGCTTGAGCAAGCAGTTTTGGTATATCGGCGGCAATAGAATAACAAAACAAGCACGTATGTTTACATGCCGATATTTAGTTAGATTGTCTCTTTTCCTAACATTGCCTATGTGTTACGTTATTTAGCTCAACTGGTATATTATGTACATTCAAGTCCCACATCGAAAGCGTCACTAACCCCCTGTTGTCTCTAGATGGCAGCAATGTCACTTTTCTTTACTAACGACAATTTAAGCTCAAGGCCGCGGTCCATGTTGTGCTCACAGCATTTACGACGTATAGACTGCTAACGTGCGGTCCGATTTAAGTGATCGCGCCAGTATTAATAATTCGGACCACTTGTGAGTGTGCTTACGAATCCAACAAGTTCAACATACCCTGGTACTTTCTGATATAAACATGAGTGGAGTATGTGTTATAACTGATGAAGATGGGAAAATGCTTTGATTTTAAGCATTTTCCGCAATCAAGGAAAGTGACGATAGATAAATATTATTTAGGACGCTTGAAATCACGTACACAATACATCGATTCAAATAAATGGCGCCAAAAACGCCGATGCTAACGATCTGACCCGTAAGTACTGTCAGCACTAGGGTGTGACGTTACATGTGACGTCATAGCTTCACAACGCTAACGGTAAGCGTGAAAGCCCGAATCGGACCGCGTGTTGGTACGCTATGACCTCTGTAAGCATAATTCGGACCGCAGCTCTAGTTTGTCTAGACTCAATGACACCATAGGTATCAGTGAAAAATTTCGTAAAGTGTCTCTTTTGTTTTCAACGTGCGATAGGTTAGGTGTTAGTAATAGTTTATATACTTAAAGTTACAATAAACATTATGGGTCTTAAATCAAAAAGCAATCTGGGTAAGTAATTGTACTTACAATGTACAACAATTAAAGAAGTGCTTTAAAAAAATAACAATACCGGGTGTTCCACAAAGATATGAAAATATTTAAAGGTGTTTAAAAGCTTTAAAACATAACTTTAATATAACTTTTAATGTTTATTTTTGACCACCCTGTATTTAGTAATTTTGTGAAAATGCAATTTAATCCATTTTTTTCTCTACGAGGATTATAACCCTAATTCTTGTTAAATAATTTTGTTTAGAGAAAGCGTAATATTTACGTAAAAACTTAATAACATACAGAACCTCCTATTTAAAATAAGGAAGTTGACATGACCAAAGTGCCAGAACTGTCAAAATATTTTAGGCCTATGTCCCCTACTAACCGTATAATGTTGCCATATTTTCAAAATTTTACAGATTTACGAGAAATCATCCGCAATTCATCGTGGGACACCCTATACATAAAACTTAATATTACTTAAAAACGTTTTGTGATATTAAAAATTATTTAAACAAATTAATTTGCGAAAGTACAAATAATAAATCGTTCTGAAATAAGACCAATTTTAAATAATAAAAAAATCTTACCATAAAGAACCAAACCTACTTAATAGTTATCACAGAGAAATTTACTTATATGGTATAATAGAAACTAAGTAAATTTTCAAGTTAAAACACCCAACAGTAACAGGTAACAAAAAGTAATGGCTTATTGCACAAAAGAAAGTTAGTGATGAATGAATGAGTTATAAATAATTATGTCCTTCATATATTTTTTTTTAGTTGGGATATTTAATAAAATCCGTTAGAAATATGATTTTTAATACAGGCTGTTACAAATTCGATGCTTACCGTTATTTCGTGAACGGTACAGAGCAGGTTAAAATGCTTAACAATTTGCCGTTTTAAAAATTTGCAGCCGTTTCGGAATTTTTCCGAAAAATAGTAAGCTCCATTTTTCGCCCATCATAGTAACGAAAATTAAAAGTTCTTATCAAAAATTATTTTATTATATCTAAAAGAAGTTTAGGTATTGGTCTTTAGATTTTTTTCAGAATTAGTATAAAAAATGAATAGCAAGTCGCGTAAAACGGCCGTCAAACTTGGTATATTTGTTAAAATTTTGTTCTTTTGAGTAATTTTTACAATACACTAGCTATGATTCCCGGCTTCGCTCGGGAGTTAATATGAGACTCAAATAACCGTTGTTCTGAATCGAAGTTCAAATACTCGACAACAGATGGCGCCACTACACTTAATTTCCAAGTTGAAGGGTTGGAAGAGTCCTTATATCTTTAAAAATACGCCCTTTAGGGTAAAACGGGAACTTTCTTGTTCGAGGGGGATAAAGGGCAATCACACTATATAAGTCCCTTTATCGTATCGGGACTGCTTTTCAAGTTTTATCGGCACGCACATTTTATCAACTTAGTTTTATTATATATAATGATATTTACTAAAAAATATGTCCAGCACTCGACGCACCAAAAATAAATGCTGCTTAGAAGCCAATTCACTGTAGTGTTCGAAGACTAAAGAGAATCTTGGTGCGTCGGGTGCTCGACAGATTTTTTAGTAGAAAATTAGAAAAAACTTAAAACAACACTATTTCAACAAATATACCAAGTCTAATAGCCGTTTTATGTGACTTGATAATTTTTTTATACTACAGTGGAACCTCTATAACTTGAGCCTCCACAAGTCGAAATTTTCTCTAAGTCGAAGTTTATTGTTGTTTCTTACTCATTTATTTGCTACAATTGCCGTGGTATTTTAACCTCCATAACTCGTCGAAATAAATTGGCGGTCCCTTGAGTTTCAAGTTGTAGAGGTTCAATGTACGTTTGAAAAAATGTAAATACCAATACATAAACTTCTTATAGATGTAATAAATTAATTTTGATGGGAACTACTTATTTCTGGTTAGTGTCTGTTTTTTTTTAACGCAGGCAAAATACATTAAAAATTAATATATAACACTACTCAAAACAATTATCGCATATGTTTGATTTTTTCCATAAGCTTCAATATAAAAATGCTTTGACATAAATGGCCATATCTCTTTTATTAATTAAGTTATTAAGACAATAAAAAAAAGGAAATCTTAAAACGTGAAGCTATAACTTTATATTAACCGTTGTTATTTAGTGTTAGCAATACATCCTACGGGTGATAATTTTTTTGAAAAAATGAATAATTTTGAATCGCCCTATATATATATGTGCTGTGAAAAGGGAGAAATCTTATTTGTGAATAATTTATACCCTTACCCATTTCTGATACTTTATAATCAAGAATTTGACTACTCCCTTTTAACAGCACATCATACAGGGCGATTAAAAATTAATCGAGCATATGCGATAATTCTTTGAGTAGTGTATATATATAAATTTTACTTTTGATAAAATATTACCAAAGGACACAATTATTTATACGCATTTAAAACGTACAATTATCAGTTTTCCTAATAGTTCCTATAACTATTTGAGGACAATATGGACGTCACGTTAGATGATTAAAAAAAAACAAAATTATTTTCTTTTTTGAGTAGATAAAACAATACTTGTCAAATATCTTAAAAACTGTTTAAAACTTAAAAGCAAATTCAACTATAATAAAAATATACATTTATTAAACTTAAAAGAATTTCTTTTAGTATTGGCACTTTTTTGTATTCTGTCAATACAGGAGATTCAGAATATTGTAAAGTGTAAAAATATTTACTAAAAATAGGTATCATTTGCTTATCTTTTAAAGGTTTTAAATCACTTTATTAAAAGGTATAAATTTCCCAAAGTTTAATTATTTGTAATATCAATAAAATAAAAATGCTTTATTAGAAAATACAAAATTATACATACATTTTGCAAAGCTAAAATGAAAATTTAACAAAAAATTGCTAATTCGAATACCAGTGGCGTAGCTAGACATAAGCAAAGTGGGGCTTCGCTCTTAAAGGGGCTTCACGAGACTTCTTTAAAAGTAAAACACACCAGACCTAAAATTCTCGTTTATTTTTAAATTAAAAAAAATAAAACATATTCACCACATTCGTCACATACTGTCAACTTACTGCGTTTGAGGCGTGTTCCGTGGAGCAAGTTAGCATGACAGCACCATACAAACGACATATTTTCTTTCTAGTCCGGAAGATAACAACGTCGGAAAAACAAGAATTTTAGGTTGGGCTGATTTTTAAAATGTTATTCTTCCTCCGCTTTTGCGTAGATCCTCGGCTGTCTGGCTGGCGGTAGCAGTTGCGTTGCCTCCCAGCTGTGACATTGACATTTAGAGCTGTCACTGATATGACAAAAAATGCAGACCTTGGTCATATATTATCAATCCAAGTTTCATCAAAATATTCCGAACGGTTCAGAAGTTAGAAGGGGAACGACTGTATAATAAGCTATGATAAAAGTGACCGGCAAAACCAAATGTTTGGTACACCAATCGACAGACAATAATTTGAAAATTAGGATTCTTAACATGTTTTAAAAACCGTGGATTATTACCTGTACAGGTAGGATGCGAACTAATAAACGCAACCACTACCGCCAGCCAGATAGCCCAGGGTCCATCTAGGAGGAAAGGAGGGAGAACAACAAATCCAAAATCAGCTGACCTAAAATTATTTTTCGGAAACGTTGCTACCTTCTATACTATTTATTTTCACTTAGCTGAAATCACATTTTGACAGCCCACCGTTGTCTATATTTTGTCTGGCACTGCAGTCACGCTGATAGCGAATACTTTTTACCATCATGAGTAGGTATATCATGTCAATCTTGTACCCAAAAGAAAAGGGGCCTCGCTGATGCAAGTTCGTCTACGTCTACAGTATGTCCACGGATGGACTTTACAATAGGACAAATGAACCAAAAATTTAAATGTTTAAGAATATCGCTCATGGCAACTGCTTTTGCTTCTTTAAAAAAAACAAGATTCACGTTAAGAAATTTGTTTTGTTTTGTATAGGGGGCTCAAAAAACTACAAGAATGTGAAAACGAACCAAGACAAAACTACCTTTATTTTTAATAATTCAGCAAAATGGTAAATAAAAAAGGTTTTTAAAATTAAATGAGGATCCCATATCTGAAATTTTACATAAAAATAAACCATATTTTGTTTGTAGTGTCTTATTTTTTAAATCCTGTTTTACACCTATTTTACGCAATTTACCTAGTTTTTAATACAAGACAACAATAATTGTCAAAGTTTGTTCAATATATTTAAATACAAAAATATAAAACCAGACACATTAGGTAAAATTGGTGTAAAACATAATTAAAACCAAAATTTGTTTTGTTTATTTTCTGTAAAATTTTAGATATCGGATCCTCATTTAATTCTAAACACCTTTTGTATTTGACATTTTGCTAAATTAGTAAAAATAAAGGTAGTTTTGTCTTGGTCCATTTTCACATTTTTGTAGTTTTTAGAGCCCCTTTTTATCTTTTTGACATCCCACGATAGGCATATGCCTAAATACCAGAGTACCGTGGGTGTTGGGTTATTAGATGTTTAACCCATCGTTCCCCCTGTTTCGTCAACGTTGTCCAAGCACTGAAACATGCAGTTGTGCATTTCACAGCACCTTTTAGACAACGCGGTAGTGCCACCACGGTCGTTATTTTTAAATAACTACTACCTAAATATGTCTCCCCGCTGGGAATTGAACCGGCAACCTCTGGCTTCGAAGATCAAAGCTCTGTCCACTGCGCCACGGGGAGACAAGACCCCGTACAAAACAAAGCAAATGTCTTAATGTGAATATTTTTTAAAGAAACAAAAGCAATTGCCATACACGACTTTCTTGAATATTTAAATTTTTGGTTTATTTGTCCTATTGTAAAGTCCATTCGTGGACATACTGTAGACGACTTTTCTTTTGGGTACAAGATTGACATGATATATATATATATATATATATATATATATATATATATATATATATATATTGTATATTAGTCCACTGCCACTGTTTGTCCACTGTTACGCCACTGTCGAATACGAATTTTTAAAAAATAAAAACATGTTTAAAGTGCCAAAAATTACCATTAACTTAAACCTAAAAATATATATTTAGAAATAACAATACAAAATATATTTGTAGAGGAGTGTAAAAGTACTGTACAAACTATAATACAACAAAATTGAGTAAAAAAGTATACAGTTGTCCAAATTATCTTCGCTAAAAAATACAGTAGTGAAATAAAGTTTGAAACCCTATAGTCAAGCCTCAAGTTGACACATTTAAAAATGTATTGGATTTCTTGCTTATGAAAGAAAATTGACCGTGAGAATATCGCAGATTAACTCGGTAAAATAATTAAAAAAAAAAAAATAAAACAAAGAAAACAACATTATTGCTCAATCCCTAGTTACAGTTAGATCCATAAAAAAGTCGTACAAAAATTAAAAGAAAACATTGGCTTGCATTCGTTTTTAAAATATCTGTGCAATGTTTAACACATTTTGACTTTATCAGTAAAATAAGCCACGTCAATTCAAATCCAAAAATAAAAAGGTTTAAGTAGCTTGCAAAATGGAAGAAGGATAAATATTAATTTAAAATGTTTACTTATTTTAATTTTATTTATCTGGCGCCGTGATGCAAAAAATAATTTGCCGCCCCTGGAAGAAAATGTTATTTCAGGTTTAAAAATTTTTGATGAGCAAAAAAAGGTCCCCCGTTTCAATTGCCCTCTTTTACTATTTCAAAACTTTAATTTCTAACTACCGCCCGCCCTTTCATCCATACTTTTTGCCCTTTATTTCACATTTTTCCGCCCCTGCAGCGTTGCGCCCTGGTGTCTGGCACCACCCGGTAGACACGACCCTGTCTATGTTCACGCTCGACGATAAATTTTTAAAAACCTATGACATGTGATAACCTCCCTTAAACATTTATAGTGAATTTACGTAGTCCCACTAGTACGCACTAAGCTGGAAGTCTGGTAGTGTGTCGAATTTTTTGAACCGTTGTTTTTGGCGGTGTCGCAGAAGGGAACTGAACGTCCTAACCTAACAATTATAATATTGTTTTTATTTTCGTGTGCTAGTCGATTTTTATGTGACATAATTATTATTTATTTGAAAGAAAAACCATGGGTAGTAAATTACGGGACTGCAAATGAATAATAAAATAAAAAATAATAAAAGGAACAAAAGTTTATTTGAGAGTTTAAATTTTGTGACAGATCGTAGAGATTAAGTTCAGCTTGACGTCCTATTCACGCGATACTTTAACCGGGCTCGAAGACAATGCGCGATTTCTCGTTTCGCTTTTGCTCTTACAAGAAGCAACCTGGCACCGAGTGGGTTCGAATTTTAATTCAACTGGTGAAGCAGAAATTAGAATTGCTCACTCCAAGTGCGTGTTTCATAAATTTACTATTAGTTTTAAAAGCCGGTTTTACATAATAATAAGAAAAGGTATTTCTCTTTCTAATCTTTGTACGCATTTTTTATGAATAAAAATGTCACATGATAAAAATTCTCAGAGATATGAAAATCATTTGTGGCCAAATATAGGCGTGTCAAACTTTATTTTTTGATCATCAGCTAAAAACATGAAGGTAAAATTGATATCTTTGTAAACACATTAATATGTTATATAAATACGACGGTATAAGGTTATAATTTATCTACTTGTTTCTTCTATTGAGTATAATATATAAATAAGTGTATATCCGAGCGACGTAGCTACCTACACGTTGTATTCCTAGTGATAATGTCATAAACTGAGTATACCTGTAATCACACGTTGCCTTTAATTCAACTGATCATCACATTCCTGACTCGGCTATGCCTTCATCATCTAAGAAAAAAATAGGTTATATAAATATACATATGGCAATATTCGGAAATTATTTGCAAACCGGTCGGATCGCCGATTTTATCAAAATTCGGTTTACGGTTTTTTGGGCGCTGATCACGATTCTGAAAAAAAATTTAGTCGGACACGATTTGTTCTCAAGAAATTCATTATCAAACTTAAATAGAAAGCTAACCTAAAGTCACCATACCTCCTTCTTTTTCACGCAATATTTATAGTTATTTTGCCAATTTTTCCATAAAATTGCAAATTAACTACTTTCAGTCATTTCAATCTCAGTAGCAATGGCTACTGGGATTCGTGATCAACGCCCCTAATAAACATCCTATACCAAATTTCCATAAAACTGGCTATGTTTTCGGTTCGTAAATAATAACCCAATTTTCAAGTCAACTCCATGCCTAGGAATGATGTAACGAATGTTTGCATTCACATTCGCGAATATTCGCATATTTTTTGATATTCGCATTCGCAAGAAAACGATGCGAATGTTTTGACAAACTAAAGAAAAATTATACAGGGTGATTCAAAAATCGATTACGAAAGTTCAATTTTTATTTTGGTTTTTTCGCCATATTGCATTTATTTTTTTAACAAACCCAGTTGATATTTGGCACACAAATCGAGCTTTGCAGATTCTAAAATTTTAAGACAAAAGAACTTTTTTAAATACCGCCTGAGGGCACTTTACCTAAAACTTAAAAATTTATTTACATCATAACTTTTTATTTTGACAGATATCGGAAAGCTGAAGGCGCCATTTTATAGACAATCAAAAACTTAAAAAAGGATACTCTTTATTTAAGTCGATAAACCTCACCGTTTAGGCACCAATAGACATAAAAGTTTTCATCAATTTCAATCAAATTACCTTATATACATACAGGGTGTCCAGTAATTCAACCGACACACTTTACAGGCCGATTCTACTATAGAAAATAAGAAAAAAACTTCATATAAACATATGTCCTAAACGTCTTAGTTTTTGAACTACGGTGTGTTAGATATTAAAAAAAACTTTTTTTTTAATTTTTAACACCCGTAGTTCAAAAACTAAGACTTTAGGACCTATGTTTATATGAAGTGTTTTTCTTATTTTTTATTAGTAGAATCGTTTGGTTAAGTTTGTCGGTTGAGTTAGTGGACACCCTGTATGTATGTAGGTAATTTGATTGAAATTGATGAAAACTGATGTGTATTGGTGCCTAAACAGTAAGGTTTGTCGACTTTAATAAAGAGTACTTTATTTTGAAGTTTTTGATTGTCCATAAATGACGCCCCCAGTTTTGCGATATCTGTCAAAATATAAAAGTTATGATGTAAATAAACTTTAAGTTTTAGGTAAAGTGCCCTCTGCCGGTATTTAAAAACGTACTTTTGTCTTAAAATTTTAGAATCTGTAAAGCTGGATTGGTTAAAAAATAAATACAATATGGCGAAAAATCCGAAATAAAAGTTGAACTTTGACGGCTTGTAACTCGAAAGCAAATGACATTTTGAAAAAAAATTATATGAAGCTCTACCCTTATTTTGTCAAGTAGAATCACTCCCTTAAGTTTCGTGATCGATTTTTGAATCACTCTGTATAACAAATTATAATGGAACAGTCAACTGTCATTTCTTTTACAAAAAAAAATAAATAAAATAAGTATTAAAAAAATTATTTTATACCTAAAATATGTAAGATCTTTTACGAGCGCTATATTTAGAAAGTAAACATTCGCTTTCGCATTCGCGGATGTGAGAATTCCAACATTCGGTACATCACTAATGCTTAGATGCATACCTAAACATACAGGGTGTTTTCTAACTACAGTTACCGAAACTTCGAAGGGGTGTTTCTTTAAGTGGTAATGCCCAGAGTTGCTTCGTCTTCTGAAATAGAGGGTAATAAATTCGGTATAATTATAAATATTGAAGATATGTTTCTGTAGTTTGGCGGATTCATTTAATGGATGGTATTTATTTGGGTACACGCCAAAATTAAATTAAAAGTACTAAAAACCAAAAAAAATAAATTTTAAACAAGTAAAAACATAATTAAAAATCGATGTTTCGGTGGCAAATCTGCCACCGTTGTCAAGACAAATGGAATAATAATAATAATAATAAAAACTTACTATTATTTAGGTTTTAAAATTCAATATTTTTATGTTTTTTCTCGGATATTCTGAAAACTTTGACATTAAATGTCAAAACATGTTTGTTTGGTTATAGTGTCATGGTGACATAGATAACTGGTTGCTGGTGAATTGATTGTTTATTTTAAAAAGGTGAATAGTTAGTTAATTTTTAGTCTTCCTGAAGATACTTCAGTATCAAGCAAAGGCAACCAAGTGTTATTTAAATCAACTGAAATTGATGCTACACAATTATCTTTATTTAATAATATATACGCACTTTCTTTGATTTTGCGTTTTTTAGAACAAGTTTTCCTTTGCTAAAATGCTCGAAGCATCCCAGTTTAATCTATGATTGTTATCAAATGCGTGTTGGCAGATTTTTGATTTATGAAATTCTGTGTTTTTAATGTATGATCTGTGTTCTTTTATGCGTTTGGCTAATGGTCTACAAGTTTCACCTATATAAAACTTATTGCATTCGCAAGGTATTTTATAAATGACATTTTTGTATTTTCATTTAAATTGTATGGTTTTGTTTTTGTTAATTGAGATCTGATTGTGTTTTGTGTTTTAAAGATTGTGCGAATATTAAATTTATGCCCTATTCGTATTATTAGTACTTTTAATTTAATTTTGGCGTGTACCCAAATAAATACCATCCATTATTATAAATATCTTAAATATTCCTAAACCAATTTGGTTGAAATCTGGTTTATTTGTTTAAAGTAATAAGGCCTTTATTTTAAAGTAATCAAATTTTTATTCACACAAAGTGGGACAAAATGGGAAAAGATGAAAAATTGAGATTAAACATTTATTTCGTGTCTCAAAAAATTTTTAAAAGCAAAAAAAAATATCTTTAACTCCGGTCAAACGTTATATCTTCTTTATGTACTTTTATTTACCATGATTTATAACTAATGGATCTTTCTTTTTTCAAAATTTCGCTCCACGTGGGACAGTCCACCAAAAAGCGGGACAGTTTCCAAAATCGGCGGGATTATTGGGTCCAGTGGCGTTTCAGTGGACACCACAGCCAATTTTTATTGAGAAACGAATGTACAACATTGAATGTTTTATATTTTTATTTTTTTCAAGAAGCAACTTATTAGAGTCTAGTGTTTTCGTCGAATCTAGCTTTATTTTCGACAAAAAAAAAAAAATAAAGCCACTTTAATTTATTCTAAAACGTATTTATGGACAACAAAAAATAAATCAATTTTGACGTTAAAGTAAATTAGCAAAATGACAACCTTCTGATAAAATTTACGACAGCTGATCGAAATTACTTATTTTTTATTTTACGTTTATGTTGTTAATGGGCAAAGTCGGTCTATATAAGGTCACGACATTCGGCCATATTGCTTTGACGTGTTATGACGTCACATCTCCCATTTTTCGGCCATGTTGTTCAGTGCCCGAGATATACAGTTTATTGTATTAGTAGAACAACCGTTTATACAACAGTTTTTAATTATTATTAAGTTGTAAATTCTTTTACTTTAAATAAAAAACATTTGGAATTACATCTTTCAACAAATATCACTACCAAAACAATGCAAAATGAAAAGCGCAAATTCTAGACGCCACTGGATTGATCATCAGCTTTGATTTTACCCAGTCTTGCCAACTATTCTCCGTGAAGTGCCCTTCCTTGCATCCCCGACCTCGAATCGCCTAAAAGTTGAGGATATGTCGCAACCTTATAAATATAAACTAACCTTGGTTAATGGGTACGTTTTATTATTAGTTAAGGTGGCTTCAATTTTCTTTCTTGAAAACGAAGCTAGATACGATAAAAACGCATAAAGTAGCTGTATTTTTAGTTGCTTAATCGAAAAAAAAAAATATAAAAACTACAAGAAAGTCAGTTGGCAGAGTTGGGTCGTATTTGACCACATTTGTGTGTTTGGTATTCAGAAGAATACTTTTTGGTTAGTATCCGGGATTTTGTATTGAAATACTTTAGAAGTATTCGACGAATCCTTTTTTTGAGTATTCGAATACCGGCGTTCCGAGTATTCGAGTATCAAAATTGACATGAGTAGAATATCAAAAGGAAACAAAAAGTAGGGAAAAATGAGTTGAGGACTTTTTTTTGCTCTTCAAATTTTTAATTATCGGTTGGTTTTTTCTTTTCTGGTATTCGAATTTTTTTTTCCAGTATTCGAATACCGATTCCAAATGATCGTGAATACCGAGTATTTGAATACTTTTTTCCAAGCATTAAAATATTCGGTATCCGAATTTTTTTTTTTTTTTTTGGTATTCGTATTCGAATACTGAAAATCGATTTTCAGTATTCGACCCAACTCTGTCAGTTGGTTATTTTTTTACTCAATAATATTAGCACTGAGACGTCTCTCGACGCACAATTATATTAAAATAATTAAAGCTAAATACGCGCCCTATTACTTTAGCAAAATGTACCAAATTTCAAACAAATTGGTTTAAAGAGGTTTGGGATATTTATGTAATATGTATGTCTAAACCCCGTATCTCAGAAACGGAGCAACTCCAGGCATATGTTCTTAGATTTTTTCATAAAACCTCACAAAGAGTTATCTTTTGAAGTTCCATACCGTAGTTTAGTTAGGAAATAACCTGTACTTAGTTCTTGAATTAAAGATGCTATAAATTCCAAATAAATTTTGGTGACGTCACGACTTAAGTAACATTGGGGCATTAAAATGTATTTTAATAATAGACTATACAGGGTTATTTTTTAGTTAATATGTTCCTCTTAACACTGTATAGAATGCAAAAAATAACATTTTTCAAATAAAATTATGTTGGAACCGGCTTTGTTTCCGAAATACATGGTGTTAAAATTGCGCTTTTTATCATAGCTTTCCTAGTTTTTCATGAAATTTGGTACGTTTCTTTTACCCATTACATTACATTTTTGCTGTAAACGTTTTTTTATAAAAATTACCAGTGGCGTTCGAACAAGATTTGAATTGAATTAAAAAAAATATTACGCCACTGCTTTTTCTAAGAATCAATATTATTTTTTAAAACCTATTTACTTTGGGGTTAATAGGTTCTTTTAATATTTCTTCGTGGATGGATGTTTTTATTAAAAAAATAAAAGCCCCTTTGGTGCATGGAAAAATTGCTAAAATAAGTAAATGAATATTTCAAAAATAATATTCATTCGAAGAAAAAAGCAGTGGCGTACCATTTTATTTGACTAAAATTCAATACACATCTTGTTCGAACGCTACTGATAATTTTTTTAAAAACTTGTACAATAAAAAATTGATTGTAATAGTCAAAACAAGAGTACCAAATTTTGTGAAAATAACTGAAGGGGTAGAAAAGTTATGATAATCATGGATTTTTTTCTTAAAGTTTTAGCACCAAGTATTTTTGAAATAAAGGATTTTCGGACATAATTTTATTTGAAAAATGTTCTTATTTTTTGCATTCTTTACAGTGTTAAGAGGAAAATATCAACTACATAACCCTATATACAGACTGTCCACGGATGGGGTTTACAAGAAATCAAATGGGTCAAAAATTTCAAAAGAAAGCCATTCTTAATAAAAATGAAAGAAAATTTTGTTTTCGTATACATACCTTTGTACATAAAATACAGTTTATTTTTAAGGTAAAATTTTGTTATTTAATATCTAGCAAAAAAATGTATTAAGAATTACTGACATTATGTATAAAAATGTATTTGTTTCTACAGAAAGGCATTTTTCCAACTAGTTTTTAATTTATTAAAATTAATCCAAATTAGATACTCGCATTATACAGGGTATCCGGAAAGGTGAGGTCAAAAATGATAGAGTCGATAGAGGGGGCCAAAATAATGTACTGTACTTCGTATGCAAAAAACTCTCAAGCTTTGTTAGGAAGATATTGACCTTCAACGTTGGTATATAAAAAAAAACTTATTTCAATTATATTTTTGAACTGTTGCCACTGTACTCATGATATTTGGGCTACTAAATATCCTCATAGTAATGCTTATTTTGATAGGTAATCGGATGTTTAGTATGTGGAAATTAAACAGGGTTCGACGATTTTTTTCATTTAATGTCTGCATTTATAACACTGGTGACAAAAGGTATACTATATTTAAATCGATATCTTGGACCATTTTTCATAATATCTCATTTTAAGTCCACATATACCAGCATTTTGTAAGTAATAAAAATTTTACAAACACCGGTTTTAATATTTTTTTATAAAACTTTTTTTTAATACATACAAAATGCTTGTACGTCTGGATTTAATATGCGATTTTATGGAAAACGGTCCAAGATTCAATTCAAATAAAATATACCTTTTTTGTACAAAAATAATAAAGGAATTAAACGGTCAAAGCAAAATGTTGAATTTGTCACCAGTGTTAAAAATGCATCACTTACATGAAAAAAAACGTCGCACCCTGTATAATTTTGACTTACTGAACAGCCGATTACCTATAAAAGAAGCATTATTATGAGGTTATTTAGTAGCCCAAATATCATTGGTACTGTGGCAACAGTTCAAAAGTTATAATTAAAATAAGTTTTTTTATACCATCTTTAAAGGTCAATATCTCCCTTAAGAAGCGCGATAGAACTTTTATTTATATGAAGTTATTTTGGCTCACTCTATCACTCCTATTATTTTTGACCTCACCTTATATATTATTATATATTTTTAAGTGACCAACCAAAAAAACTGAAAATGTATATTAAAAAAATAACACAAAACACAACAATTTAAAACAAACCTACATCTGCAAAAAATACTGTCAAGATTAGTAAAATAATACATGCAAGTTTTAGTAAGCGAAAAAATATATTATTACCCAATGACCATACTAGCATCCCAGCAGAGAGAGAGAGCAGAGAGACGTAGACAACATCTTACTAAACTACCTCTCTTTTTCCTTTTCATCTGTCAGCCCCAAATGTGGAGGTTCTGCGACAGGCCTAACACCAGCTGAGCCCTTTCCTGAACCACAGAGAAGCAGCTTTTACATTGACTAAATAAGTCCCAAACCATGTCTGCGGCAAGGTATAAACAATATGTACAAGTTGGCAGGGCAGTGGCCGTAGTTAATGGACATCTAGTATTTTATCAGCGCAGCTGTCATAAATTAAGACCCGTACATGACATAACCCCTAGAGCCCTAAAGTATTGGGCATATTAAAATAAGACTGGGTATATAGGTATAGCTCTTTTCACGATCTAAGAAAGTGACTTAATCTAAGATGGGATAATGACATGCAATAAAGCCATAAAAGTATTAGCCATGACAGAGCCGTACTTATTTTGTGGTTGGCGAATAATAAATTATTATCTAAAAACTCCATAAAACTTTTGTATTTTATCGCAATGCATTATTTGCAGGTAGTCAAAAAATACCGCCAATAATGGCAATTTATACCTGATGGTAACTTATAAGTACAAAGAAAGTACATCTTTTTCATCATGTATAGTGCGGCCCTGCAAAGTAAATCCGGAATTTTTTATGGTTTTATTGTATCCTAAGCCTAAGTCACTTTCTTAGATCGTAAAAAGATCTAGAAATAGTATGGGAAGAGGAGAGTTTTCGCTCATTTCTTACTTTGCGGTCACTTCAGATTAACTGGAAATGGATCCGATTTTGAATTATTATATGAAAGATCTTATATACTTAAACATTTTTGGATATCTAAGATAATTTTAAATTAGAATGTGACATTTTTAAAAGTTTTACGACTACCCTATTTTTTAGAGCCATTTCGAATATTATATCTAGGTGGCCATGATTAGACGCAAATTAATTATCTAAGGACCTCATTATTTTTAATTTTTAAGTAACTGGAGCTGTTCCACCGTGATTTTTCTTTAACATAACCCTAAATAAACAAATTAAGCCCAGTTAGATTTCCTATGAGGATAGGATATACAGTGTGTCCAAGATAAGGATCCTAAGCATGGGAATCTCAATACCTATTGGACATACAGCTTAGGTTAAATTAGAAAAAGTTGTGTTTTTTAAAGCTTATTTACATGCCGTTTAAAAACTTGAAAAATTTTCATGGCCTGCTGAGATATTTGGCAAAAACGAAAATTTGACCATATCGATTTTATTTTTTTCTGACTTTATTTGAAGAGATATAGAAAAACTAATAACACTTTTTATTGGCACTTTTTAGCTACTACATGATGGTATTTTTAGATTTTATACCCGACGTTTCGTTTTCAAGAAACCATCATCAACTTTATTTTTTTATAATTTTTATTACAAATTCAACGATGTATCACATGTCATATTTTAATTTTTATTTTAAAAAAAATGCATTTTTCTATTTTTTAAAGTTATTTTTAAGTAGGCCTTACAAACAAATGCTTGGACATTAATACCTGTTACCGTATATGCAACATAATTAGTTATCATTATAAAATAGTATTTGTCGTTATTACCCTGTTTGTCAAGTTGTTATTTTTAGAGTAATTGCTCTTATCGTTACTGTTGTCTTATACGCAATACGCATTACTAGGCTCAACAAAATCCGCGTGTTAAGAAAATATCGAAACATCAAGAACGTTTTGGGTTTAATATGTGGTGTGGAATTTTATGAACTAAAATACCAGGTCAATGTATTTACCATAATTCATTAACTGCAGAGATACTTTATTTTTGCAGCACAAAATGTAGCATGTTAGCATATCAAACTTATCTTCATGGCTATAATGGCCATCCTGCAAATTCGACCATAATAATACAATAAGATATTAGCTATTCACCAATAAACAATAATAGAGACAACAGTAACAATAAGAACAATTGCTTTAAAAACAACAACTAGACACACAGCAGGGTAATAAGGACAAATACTATTTTATAATGATATTAAATTATGTTACAGATACGGTAACAGGTATTAACGCTCCAAGCATTTGTTTGCAAGGCCTACTTAAAAATATGACATGTGATACATCGTTGAATTTGTAATAAAAATGAGATCAGATACAGTACTTTTTTCGAGCCATATAAAAATAAAGTTGATGATGGTTTCTTGAAAACGAAACGTCGGGTATAAAGTCTAAAAATACCATCATGTACTAGCTAAAAAGTGCCAGTGAAAAAGTGTTATTAGTTTTTCTATATCTCTTCAAATAAAGTTAGAAAAAAATAAAATCGATATAGTCAAATTTTCGTTTTTGCCAAATATCTCAGCATGCAATGAAAATTTTTCAAGTTTCTAAACGGCATGTAAATAAGCTTTAAAAAACACAACTTTTTCTAATTTAACTTAGCTGTATCTAAAATAGTTACTGAGACTCCCATGCTTAGAATCCTTATCTTGGACACACTGTATACTGTATCATAAGTTACAATAACTTTGATCATTAAAATAATAAAGAACTTTGTTTTCCAATGAATACTGATAAAAACAACTGAAAAATATGATCCATTATGGCTATCCTTAACACACTTGGCAAAAGTAAAAAAAAAAATTAAATGTTGTTGTCTCAAAAGGGTTGCCATTTGAAAATAATAATAATTAAACACGAAATATGTCATTTTGGCAACTTGTTTTATTCATATATTTTATGCTATACTTTGGCTACTACAAATTGATAATGAATATCTAGTAAGTAACTCTGGTTACTGTAGTTTTAAACCAATAAAATACACTTTTTGTTAAGGTGTTTTTCTCAATTTATAGTGAACAGAGTATAGTCACTAAAACTGTGCGATTTGGTTTTCTGAAATCACCTGGGGTCCTTAGATTAATTTGAGTCCAGTCATGGCCACCTAAATACAACATTAAAAATGGCTACTAAAAAATAAAGTAGTCGTAAAAACTTAAAAAATGACAAATTTTTATGAAAAGTTGCTTTAGAAATCCAAAAATGTTAAGATATACGGAATGTTTCCATTAAAAATAAAATTTAAGCCCTCTCCTGGTTAAACCGGACAAAAAGTAAAAAAAATATGCAAAAAGTCTTTTCTTTCCATACTATTTACCTATACCAAGTCTTATTTTGATTTCTTTCCAATACTTTAGAAGTTGTGGCTTATCGCCACCCGGTACATCTATTAGAAGGGACACTAAAAAAAAACGCGAAAAACTGAAAGTTACAATTTTTAAGATTTACCTAAATTTTTCAGTGTATAAATATTGCTTATTAAAAGTATTTTTTCGAAAATAGTAACAATTTTTTAGATATGATTAATTTGTAACAAAAAAATAATTATTAATATATCTGGTTTTCAATGCCGGTTCTTTTGTAAGATACGCGTACATATATTGAAAAAAGAACTCTTATAACAATTATTTGATGGACAACTGTTATTAGGTGCCGATGTCTGCAAAAAATGTAGACAACATGAAAAATGTATAAAAATTCATAAAAATACAAACTCATGACTCTCTTCCTACTTCCTTAGCTAATTGCCTAAATCCAAAATAATATTCAATGTCCATTACTGGGCCAAAAATACAATAAGATTAGTAAACTTTTGAAAAATAATTTTAATTAATAATAACAATTAATATAAAAAGGTCTTTAATAAGTAGTTTAAAATAGGCTTAATAAAGCGGAAAACGATTGTTTTTATACAGGGTGGCGCATGATATTCATATAATAATTAAATTGTGATATTAAATACAAAAAACTTTAATTCTCCTAAATAAAGGAGGTGGGTAAAGATCAACTATTTTTCGCCCATCATAGTCCCGAAAATTAAAAGTTCTTATAAATAATAATTTATTATATCTACAGAGTGTCTCCGAAAGTTCTTAACAAATGTGAAACTTTTTTATTATTAATTTTACGAAAAAAGTTATTCTTTATAAAAAAGTCCTGCTTGACGAGAAAATACATTTCTACAAAAATATTTGAAGGTTGGATGTACAGGGTGGCTTAAAAATTACTTGTTTCCAAATTAAAATAAGGGTTGTTTCCTAACTACGGTACCAAACTTTAAAGGGTGATTTCTTATGTCATTTTATGAAGAAATGTTCCTATAAACATATGTCCGAGTTGCTTCGTTTCTGAGATACAGGGCGTTAAATATGTCTGTTTGTTTTTAAATATCTTAAATACGAAGCCAGATACAAAAAATGTACTACACTAAAAAGTTGTATTTTTAATTGCTTTAAAGGAAAAAAATATAAAAACTGCATAAAAAGCCAGTGGCGTACATTTTTCTCTCAATAATATTGGCTGTTGTGCCCACTGTACGCCACTGGCTTTTTATATTTTTTTCCTTTAAGCAATTAAAAATACAACTTTTTAGTGTAGTACATGTTTTTGTATCTGGCTTCGTATTTAAGATATTTAAAAACAAACAGACCTTTAAAAAATATTTAACGCCCTGTATCTCAGAAACGAAGCAACTTCGGACATATGTTTATAGGAACTTTTTTCATAAAATGACATAAGAAATCACCATTTAAAGTTTGGTACCGTAGCTAGGAATAAACCCTTATTTTTAATTTGGAAACAAGTCATTTTTAAGCCACCCTGTACATTCAACCTTCAAATATTTTTGTGGAAATGAAATGAAAGCAGGACTTTTATAAAGAATAACTTCTTTCGTAAAATTAATAATAAAAAAGTTTCCCATTTGTTAAGAACTTCCGAAGACACGCTGTATAAGAAGCTTAGGTATTGGTCTTTACATTTCTTCAAAAGAAGTATAAAAAATTGAAAAAAAAACAATAGCAAGTCACATAAAACGGCCATATTTGTTAAAATTTTGTTATTTGGAGTGATTTTAACAATTTTTCTACTAAAATCTGTCAAGCACTTGACGCACCAAAGCAAATAAATGCTGCTTAGCTGCCCATTCACTGAGTGTTTGAAACACTAAAGAGAATCTTAGTTCGTGGAGTGCTTGACAGATTTTTTAGTAAAAATAACTCAAAATAATAAAATGTCAACAAATATACCCAGTTTAATGACCATTTTATGTGATACAGTATTTTTTTTTATACTATTGTGACGTATGATTTTGGAATTATATAGGGCCACATTACGTCACTGGGGCAAATGTACCATATGGAACTATCTTCTTGGCACCATGAGACCGGTGGACAATAAAACTATCTTTTTCTTTCACTATAAGACTACAGGAACTATTTGACTAACTAAAATTTAGTACGGGCATACTAAAACTTTAACTTTATACTTGACTTCACTTTTACTACCTACTTCTTATCTAATATTTTTATAACTTCTTTTTTTCTCCTCATTATTAGGACAATTTCTGCATATATACCAAGTTGAACTGAAAGAAGACGTTGTTGACTCTGAATAAAATAATATGACCTAGACTCTGTTATTGTTTAGTGACAAAAAACCTTGCACTATATTTTCGATTATTTGTTTTAATTTTTGGATGTGATTTCTTTAATGCCGAAATAATTAAATAAATATTAAAATTATTAAAACTCATATACTCCCTATACAGGGTATATATACACTTATACTTAAGAATCTGTCCATTTTCTCAAAGAGACTCAACATAGATTTAACTATAATTTAGTAATAAGTCAGAGTCTCAAATTTGTCAAATATATTAAGAGTGACATGTTTCGCTGTCTCCGAGCATCAACAGACTAACTATTTAAAACAACAGTTACATGTTGCATGTAACTGTTGTTTTTAAATAGTTAGGTCTGATGATGCCGGAGACGGCGAAACATGTCACCTTTTAATATATTTGACAAATTTGAGACTCTGACTTTGTTACTTAAATAATAGTTAAGTATATATACACTATTTCTGAAAAATGTAAAGACCAATACCTAAACTTCTTATAGGTAAATTAATTTTGATAGGAACTTTTAATTTTGTGACTATGATGGGCGAAAAGTGGCTGATCTTTACTCACCTCCTTTAACCTGCCATAATATTATCGATAGAAAATGTAAGCAGAGTTAAAATTTTCTATATATACATTTGGGTAATATTCGTGGTGATTCTTTACCTTTACGGATAAAATTGAAAATATATTGCTAAGGATAAACAATGACTAATAAAATGAAAAAAAAATGGTAAAATGATTTTAGTTCGGCAAATAATAATTTAAGTAAAAAATAGACACCAATTTTAAACACAAATAGTAACTTATAATGAGAAAAAATGTAAACTATTTTTTGTTACAGAATAATCAGCTGAATTTCTTGTATTAGCATCCTATTATTAGTTGGGGTCGTATGTGAGTTTAATTTTACGCTATTGGAAGTTACATTATGGGTTATAATTATTATACCAAATTATTTCTGACACAAAAAATAGGTAACTACCAAATTTTTCATTATTATTCAAGTCCTCATAATTTTTTTTTCTATTAAAAAAATGGATTATGTCTTTAATTAAAAATATTTTACTGTTTTTCATAGTCACTGTTTGTCCTTAGCAATTATTTCCTAAGTTTATGCGTGTAGGTTAAGAATCACCCTGCATATGTCTACTATACAGAGTGTTACAGATAGTTGTTAGGAAAATTTAAAGGCAGATACTACTATTGAAAATGCATATATATAAAAATATCATATCAACATAAGTCAGCACATTTTTTATGCTCAAGATACAGAGTGTCAACTAGTGGCGTCTCGAGCAGCACCAGAAGGAATATTTCGAACAAAAAAATGTTTGTGCTTTCTTTAGATTAAGCAGAATTAGAAATACAGCTTTTATGTCTCTTTATTATTTTTTTTTCGTATTTTGATAAGTTTAGGGGAAAAATCCACCTTATTGCATATCTTTAGACCATTAAAGAAGCATTATGGGAACATTTTTTATATCTAGTCTAACAATCTTTACTAAAAAAGGGTTTAAAAATTTTTCAGATCCCATTTATAGGGGGGATATCCTTTAGAGTGTCGGTACTTTTTCCAGTCAGTGCCAACTGTAGCATTCGCCCTAGGTCTAGGCCCGCAAGGTTTAGTGATTCGGATTCGATTTTGTAGGTTTCAAATATGTCTTCTTGTGGACCCTCCAGACCCCTACATTCCATAATCACGTGAGAAGGGGTTTCATCCTCATTTCCTCACCACCTACAGATGTTATCCCCTGCCAGACCTAATCTGGCTAGTATACCAGACCTGTAATAGTCCTCAACTGAGTTCCTACTCATGCGCAGTAGTCTGGATGCAAAGTCCTGGGAGGGACTCATAGTTTCTCAAACTTTCTTTTGGTCCAATCCTTGGCCCATCACTTGGGGACCCCACATACCCTGTGGCAGAGTCCTGCCAGGTTTGGGTTATTGCTACCCGCAACCGCCAGCTTATCCGCTACCTCGTTTCCTTTAATACCAGTGTGTCCTGGGACCATACCAAATTGCAGAAGCATGTTTATAAAAACTTTTCTTTATATTTTTAGATGTAAAATCTGCCCTTAAATTTTACTAACAACATTCTGTAACATCTTGTATATTTTATTGCCCAGTTTTACATCAAAGTTTACTAACCTACGCCCTTTTAGCCTGCTACGAAAGAAGATCTAACCCGCAACCAACTAAAATCGAAAAATCACTTACCCTCAAATCCCTGATTTTCATGAATCTCTCTCGGGGAACTGGTCAGTTCTTTTCCTTCCAAAACCGCCAACAAACACTGATGTATGCAAATGTACTGCTGTTCAGTTTGCACCATCCAAACTCTTTCTTTTCGCATGGCATATACTATTCCGAAGATGTCCACGTAGTCAGACGTTTGAATTTGTTGTAAGATACGATCTAAGCATATGAATGTGCCAGATCTACCGACTCCAGCACTAAAAGTAAGAGCAATTTATTATTGGATCCAGTTTTAAACATATAAAGAAATACAGGTTTTTCTTAACTTTTTTAAAAACGTGCTAATTCAGGTACTCATTCAGCAAAGGAAAAAGTCACCCATCATAGTCACCAAAAATTAAAAGTTTCTATCAAAATTAATTTATTATATCAATAAGAAGTTTAGGTATTGGTCTATACATTTTTCAGAACTTAGTAGTATACAAAAATAAATAGCAAGTTACATATAACGGCCATCAAACGTGGTATATTTGTAAACATTTTGTTAGTTTAGGTATTTTCTAATTTTCTACAAAAAAAAAATCTGCCAAGCACTTTGTGCACCAAGAGTATCTTTGGTGTTTCAAACACTACAGTGAATAGGCTTCTAAAACAACATTCATTTATTTTGGTGCATCGAGTCCTTGGCAGATTTTTTGGTAGAAAATAGGAAAAGGAAAAATCACTCAAAATAACAAAATTTCAACACATACCAAGTTTGATGATCGCTTTATGGGAATTGCTATTTACTTTTAATATTACTTCTGAAAAAATGTTAAGACCAATACCTGAACTTCCTAAAGATATAATAAATTAATTTTTAATTTTCGCGACTATAATGGGCGAAAAAAGGCTGATTACTACCCACCTCCATCAGAGTTGGGACGAATACTGAAAATCGGTATTCGAATAAGAATACGACTACCGGAAAAAAAGTATTTGAATACCGAATATTTGAATACATGGAAGAAAAAAAGTATTCAAATACACGGTATTCACGAACACGTTCGAATGTATTCGAATGCCGGCAAAATGTATTCTGAATACTATTCAGAATACCGAGTATTCGAATACGACCCAACTCTGACCTCCATTCATAGGATTTTTCACTTACCTACAATGTACCACAATAGGCCTTTGATCGGGTGGTACTCTTTCTCTAAACGCCCTTACGAACCGCACCAAAGTGTGTGGTGGATTGGGCACTCCAAAATCGGGCCATGTGCTAAAGTGGAAGTGTCTTACCACCCTTTGCTGTTCACCCTATAACAAATACAATTAAATTAAAAAGATAGGCGTAGCTTGTTGATCAACGGCCGCATTTCACCAAGCTCTGACAAATATTTATCAGACTACTTGAAAAGCAGGCTATCAGTCTGATAAATATTTGTCCGAGCTTGGCGAATACGGCCGCAAGACTTTTGGTTTATCTATTTAAGTGCTTAAATAACACCTGGTATAATAATTTATAAAATATACTTGTTAAAAAAAATAGTAGAAACCTTACCCTACAAACCATAAATTCTGATATGTTCCAATCGGCATATCTGGTTTCATTTAAAATTTGTACTGATATGTCTCCATAGTAAACAGGCATCGTGTCATATGGCCAGTAGTGGTCGCACTTTTCTCTGCCTTTCTCAACGCATCTAATGTAACAAATATTTGGTATTTATAAATTTTGACAATATGTTTTGTAGTTCATATGTTCTATGTATTATGGATTTAGTAAGATTATTTATGTATTTTCTAGGGATTTTTCCGGCAAAGTAACAATGAAACCTTCATGTAGTACAAATATACAAACAGATCTAAAAAGTACCCTAAACTGTTGTTAAGAGCTTGAAAAGAAATTTAATTAAAGGGAAATACTCGTTTTTTTTGTAAATACCCTTACGAAAAATAAAACTACTTCTAGACTAGATCTTTTAACGGTGATACTGGTGATACTATAGAGGGTGGAATAATTTTTTTAGGAACCCTGTGTATTACATTACCATTAAAAAAATCTTAAAAGAGATTTAGGAAAATACCACATAAGGTACCATCGCGTTCAAAAAAAAACTCAGACAAGCTTATTTGGTTTGATCTCCCGGACTTTTATGAATTACCTGATTTTTCTATATTATAATAATAATGAAACTAAAAAATTAATAGGTACTTAGTTGTCAGTATAGGTTGTCAGTCAAAAAATATTCAGTTTTGGCATCTGCTGGATATTATGCCTCGTCTAAACCAGCAACAAAAAGTAATACTACATACAAGAGTTATTGAAGGAGTTGCAATAAGGAATATAGCCAATGAGATTGGCGTAGACAAGAACACCGTTCTACTTGCAAAGAAAAAAATCAATAATTTTGGCGATATGAGAAGAAACCCAGGCTCAGGCCGGAAAAAAAGCTCAAATGCGGAGCAAGATGCCGGTTTAATACAATATTTACAGGCCAATCCATTTCACACCGGCTCTCCAAGCCAAAGAAGTCGCTAACTTTCCGGCATCCATTCAAACCGCTAGAAGGAGAATTCGAATTCTCAAATTATAAGGAATAGGTCCGCAGCAAATAAAATTTTTTTGACGGAAGAAAATAAAATTAGACGAATGCGGTTTTGCCAGGGAGTTTCTAAATGCAGATAATCTGTGGCCGCAAAGTTATTTTTTCTGATGAGAAAACTTTCCAGTCGTGTCATAATGGGAAAAATTAGAGTATATAGACCCACTGGAACGAGATATAATAGTCAATATACTAGAAAGGTTGCAAGAAGCGGTGGGTTTTCGGTTAATGTTTGGGCATTGATTAGTGCCAGAGGACCAGGGGTTTTAAGAGTTATTCCAGGACGTTTTACTGCGCCCGATTATAGGGATATATTAGAGCAAAGTTATGCTACCATCGGTGGAAGCTGTATATGGGGATGATTTTACTTTTCCAGCATGACAACTCGCCAGTCCATCAGGCCCGAATTATTAATGCATTCCTTGATCGAAAATAATATTAATGTGCTGCCGTTCCCTCCAAAGAGCCCTGATCTCAACCCGATCGAAAATGGTGGGGGACTTATGTTAAAAATAATTCACCAACATGATTTTCGACCAAGAAATCAAGAAGAGCTCCAGCAAAAATTATGCAAGCTTGGGATCATATTGATAACCAGCTTACACAAAATCTAGTGTTTAGTATGCCCTGACGTTTGCGGAGTGTATTAGAAAATAATGGCTCTATTACAAAATATTAATATAGTTTCTATTTTTAAGAGTATAACCTGTTGTTGTTTGAAATAATGTAATAATTATTTGATTTATTTAATTTAAATAAAAAACCTTATTTAATTTTTTGCGTTTGTGTATTTTTGAAAGCGATGGATCGCGTTTAAAAAAAAAACACACACAAAGCTTGTTTTGCTTGATTTCCTACACTTGTATAATTAAGTAATTTAATTCTGTAATAAATAAACCTAGCTGGTATAAATTACCTGAATTGTCTATATCCCAATAATAAAACTATCCAAACTTAACAGGTATTACGTTGTCAGTCAAAAAAATTATAATAGTCAGGGAGCTAGTAGCATATAATATTTTGAGTGTCTGAAGTTTTTTTTGAACGCGATGGTACATCTAACTTTATTAGTTTTGGAAATACGGCCATCCAAATCAGCCACACTTTTCAGTTCGTCTGGCAGGCACTTGTGCTCATCGAAAACGCCTCGTCAATTTTGTTTCAAACCTTACTATGAATGAACTAAATCCTAGAAAAATTTCAATTTACAGCTTAAAGTTGCTTATTTTTAATTTTTTTGTTAAACTTTCAAAATATACAGGGTGATGATGTGCACGGCTGATGCCTCGCCAGGTGATGATTTTCGTACTTAGCATGCTATGACTCATCACTACACAAATTTCCAGCCTTACACGTCTGACGTTACCTCGAAGGGTTCACTAGCTCTCCTACTAAATCTATACTACTCATTCCAAGGTTTTCCATTGCCCTTTCTAGATATCTATGACATAACCTGCTTGTTTCATTTTTTCAGTCAAATATATCCGCATACATAAACCTGCCTGTTATATTTGACTGAAAAAAAATGAATAAGCAGGTTATGTCATAGATATCTAGACGACTTTAAAATAATTTTTGGCCAATTTCTGGCGTATTTCTTACCTGTCAAGTTTTTTACAAAAATAAAAGGCAGTAAATGGATGTTTTCAACGATAGTTATGTAAGGTAATGTGTAATAAACATTCAATTTATTAAGTAAGAAATATTTTGCTTATGAATTTATAAACCTAAAACTGCTTATTTTCAGAAATATTTTTGTGATTGGTAAACGCATGGTTACGGTTAAATAACCCTAGGTTTATATAACCTACATGTTAGCATCATACCACTGAATGTCTCAAATTTAACCTACAAAGTTTAGTGTGATATACAAAGTGGTCATAATTTAAAGAGTGGAATTCTGTACTGTTTTCCGATTAATTTCACTTCTCTAAGCGTTTGCTTGAACAACATGTGGCTTACACTGTAGGTGTTATGAATATGGGGAGCTTTATGTGTTGATAGTAAGGTCTCTTCTAGTTTAGGTCCAAGGATCCAAGACGGTCGTCACACAGATTTTGTTAGAACCAACTGCTATACCCTACGTCCAGAAAGAGTTGTAAATCATAAGCAAAATATTTCTTACTTAATAAATTTATGTTTATTACACATTAACTTTACATAATTATCATAAAAGACATCCGTTTACTGCCTTTTCTTTTTGTAAAAAGCTTGTCAGGTAAGAAATACCTCAGAAAAGTCTTGGCCTACGCGTTGCCCCGATCTGCCCCATATAGAACATGTAAGGGACATGGTAGGGAGAAGCCTCAGTAGTTTTCCTAACCAACCGTGTACTTTAGGGGAGTTGAGAAATTAAATTTAAGTTGCGCGGGATGCAATTCTCCAGAAAGACTCGATCATTTAAGTTGGAAGCATGCCCAGAGACACTGCTTATGTTTGTTACTTACACGGTGTTTATTCCCATTATTAAAATTCAAGAACATTCCCTGTTTTACGACAAAGATTATAAAAAATAGCACAACTTTGGTTTAGTACTTTCCATTATAAAAAACATGTACTTAAAAAGTTTAAATTGATATACCTACCTTGTGAGCATTATGATAGCACGAGAATTAGACTCCCAAACCATTCGCCAGAAGTCGTCTCGCGTGGAGTGTAATGGTCCCTGGGTTACTAGGAATTCTCTTGGTGAGATAAAGCCCTGCAAAAACAATACATTTTATAAGCTACCTAACTAAAGTTTTGTATGTAATTTTTAGCAGGGTTCTTAGCAAATTTGTAGAGTCCCGCTCAATGTTGAAAAGGTACAACCTGATTCAATTCGATGCTGAAGAATTTGCCGAAGATTTATTTACACCACTCAACGTTTTCATGATATAACTACCGCCAGTGGCGGGTTAAATGCTTTATTAATTTTATGATAATTATTTCGGTTTGTTTTAAATAATTATAAATTTTATCGAAATATATATGTTCGGAAAAGTGTAAATTAGAGTATGCAAAAATTGTTTGGTAATTGTTTACAAACCGGACGTATCGCCGATTTTTATGAAACTTGGTTTATGGAATTTTTTGGGGCGCAGATCACGAATCTAACAGAATTTTTAATGGGGCACGTTTTAAAAATATTCATCATTAATCTTGGAAAGAAACCTAACTTAAATTCAACATATTCCACCTTTTTTCGCATCGAATTCTCGAGTTTTTCGGTAAATTGGCACTTAATATTTGATTTTCACCTTTTAAAAGCACATTTTTCTATTTATTTTACCAATTTTTTCATAACATTGTAAAGCTTCACTTATAATAATTTCAATTACAGTATCCCTAACGGCGATATTTAAAAAAATGGGTAAAATTAATAGAAAATTGTATTTTTAAAAGGTGGAAATCAAATATTTGGTACCAATTTAGCTTAAAATTAAGAATTGTTTAAAAAAGGGAGTAAAAATATTTTGTTTACCAAAATATTATACAGACTTGAACCGCAGACACAACAAAACTTTGACCATTTTTCTTCAATTTAGAATATTTACCAAAATCGATGATAAAAACCACTAAAATACTTAACATAAGTTGTAGAGTGACTTCTTTCCATTTTCTATTGCATTTATTCAATATAACGTAAAAATACGTAAAAAATATGATACTAACTGCAACAACAGCATGCAATATATGACAAACAAATGTCATAGTGCCCCAAAAGTGGTTTAAAAAATATCCGATAGGGGCGCTCTACATGAATTCCTCATATTGAACATTAATTGTTCGGTAAATAGATATAGATACATACCGGCACATAATTGGCATTGATGTAATCTGAACCCTCCTCATCATCGACTGGTTGCAATTTAAACCTGGAATGGTCGTACGGTAGAATGTTGGTAAACCTGTTTTTGGGTCTGTTACAGGGGTAAGTCTGCCGCCGTGCAAGGTTGGTCCCTTCCTACATGTTTTAATTCTTCGAATTCTTCACTAAACCTAAAATAACATTTAAATTAGTGAACTTTCTACCAAAGTTAATAATTGTTTTTATCTTTTGGGCATCAATATTTTAGACTTACTTAGTAATCATTGTCCATTCCTTCCTGAGCAAGCATACAATTAAAAAACATATATATATATTTTATAACTAAACAGTACTAACATGGTGGCGTAGCTAGAGGTGTTGGGGTCCGGGGCGGAAAGTATAAGTGGGGGCCCATACCATTTCAGTAAGTTTTGTGTTTAAATTTTAGAGAAAAAAGGGTATGGGAATATTTAAAAGACCTTTCAAACGAAAAACGAAAAACTTTTGAACAAAACATTTAGAGTCGATATATACAGGGTGTAGGTCTGTACAAAATTCAACCACAAATTTATTGAACCAAAATACGAGGATCTAACCCAATTTACCTTATAGTCGACAAATTGATTGTTTGCAATGTACAGGGTTTTAAAGTTTTTATTCTATTTGAGTTACTTTTAAATATTTTATTTATTATTAAACATTTTTGAACAAAATTTAGTATTAAAATATTTTTAAGGCGGGAAATCGAAATATGTTAATGTTTTTGTTGTAAAATGTAGAGGGAGCCACCTGCAGTCCCTTTCTACAAGCGTCTGGAGTTCGGCCACCGGCTTTTCCGTCCGACCAATCACGAATACTATAAGTCACGTGATGCATAAAACGTTCTTGAAACTTGAATTTTCAAAATATTTCGTTTTATTTGAACAGAAAACATTATTTAACTTATTTAAATATATTTTTATTTAATATTGGGTCCAGTATTTTAACTAACTTAAAAATATTGAATTATCATCCAAAGACTACAGTAAAAAGCACCAAGACCGGTCGTTTGATTGGTTTGAAGCGCCACAGGCGGTCATGCAATCTGTTACATTAGGGGTGGGGGAGGTCATGGTTAGTTCTGGTTAGTTAAGCCATTTTTTTTTAATTCCTTAATAAGGGAAAAATTAAAAAAAAAAAACGAACCAGAACTAACCTTGACTCCCAGCAATGTGACAGTTTTGCATGACCGACTCTGTAGCGCTTCAAACCAATCAAAGCTCCAGCTCCAGTGCTTTTGTTTTTCTGTAGTTTTTAGATAATAATTCAATATTTTTTGAAGCTTGGTTAAAATATTGGACCCACTTTTATATAAAAATATATTTAAATATTGTTTTCTGCAAGGTGTTTAGAGACAAGGTCATTTGACAGCCGATAGATGTGACGTCAAGGTATCCTATTTAAGAAAATGTCGTTATTTCTTCATTGTTTGTTTTGTAGAAATTGTGTTAATCGTGTTTATATTTGTAAGTAAATTATGAATTAAAAAAACTTTAACAATTGTATAAAAATACATTTTAAATTTAAAAAGGACTCCCATGACGTCACAATATCAGCTGTTTACTGCCATTGAAGTTAGGTCACCTTCTCGTTAAACACCTTGGTTTTATGTTCAAATAAAGGATTTTTTTAAATTCAAGTTTCAAGGACGTTTTATGCATTACGTGACCTTTAGTGTTTGTTGATTGGTTGAACGGAAAAGCCGGTGGCCGAACTCTGAACGCTTGTTCCTTTTCTTAGGTTTAAAGTGTCATAACTCTTTGTGGCCTCGGTATATTTTACTTTTAAAAAAGACTTTTTATTCTCACATATTTTTTGCACAAAAAAAGGTACACTTAACAAATATCGCTACGGGCAACTGTTTTTAAGATATTTTAGAATAAACATTTTATATCATACAAAAAGTTTGTCATTGCATTTATTCTCACTTTATCTAGGTCACCAAGTAGTGTCCAAAAGGTCTGTACAAAATGCTACTAGAAATTCTTTGGGCCAAAACATAGAGTAAGAGCCCGTGAACGGCAGACCTTCGTTATTTTGTAAAAGCTGAAGCTTTGTCAATGAATGCTCCCAACATAGGTAGAAGTAATGGTAGATTGTGAAGTTTCACTCTTAGTGGCTTTGGCAGGTACGAGGTACCAAAGGTTAATTAATTGAAACAAAAACTTCGTTATTTTATACAAGCTGGATTTTATATATGTTACTTGAGTAGCTATTAGAAGATATTTTCCCAATCGGCAGACAGTTTTGACAGTCCCAAACCCTTGACAGACAAACATTTTGAAGTGACTCAATGGTCCGACCATGTACAATATTTTTGTTATTTAACAAGATATGACAAAAAGTCTTATATAAGAGATGCAGATTTTTAAATAGGCATGTACTTAAAACATTTTGATGCATACAAAGTGTTTCAAAACATTTTTTAAAAAATTAACCTTAAAGCAATAATTTTTTTTGGACACTCTGTATACATCAAAATATTTTTAGCACATTCTCATTCAAAAATCCTACAAATCTCATATAACACTTTATGTTATATCTTGTCAAATAACAGAAATATTGGTCTTTATCGGACTATTGGACCACCCCAAAATATTTGTCTGTCAATAGGTTGAAAGTGTCAAAATTGTCTGACGACTAAGGAAATATCTTCTAATAGGTACCCAAGTAACATAATGTAAAATTTAGCTTCTACAAAAAGACAAAACCTAAGTTTTAATTTAATAACCTTTGGTACCGGGTACCTGCCAAACCCACTATGAGTCAAACTTCATAGTTTACCATCGCTTCTACCTATGTTGGGAGCATGTGCTGACAAACTTTCAGCTTTTACAAAATGACGAAGGTCTGCCGCTCACGGGCTCTTGGACTAACAACAATATAATGCAATTTACCTTAGTCGAAAGGTTGCTGGTTTGCAAGATACAAGTAAGATATATATATAAGATAAGAAAAGGGATTTTATGCATTAAGTTACCTGAAGTCTGAATCAGCTGACATAATCCTATAATGGTTGGCGAAATTTTCAATTCTCACTGGTCTGCTAGTCTCGATCACCGAGTCTGGTAACGACGTGCTGTCGTTATTTCTGGATTCCACCATTCCTTTTCTACCAGCTGACCGTCTCCTTCTTATGAAGATGATCATAACGAACAGCAGACAGATTAAAACGATTGGAATGACCACTCCCAGAATGATTGGTGTGTTATCTTGATCTAAATAAATACATGTACTTTAATTAAAATATTCATTTACAGTGTGTCTACGTAAGTTAGAGTCATATGGGAAACTTTTTTATTATCGAATTTACGAAAAAAGCTATTCCTTATAAAAAGTTCTGCATGATCCCAAACCTAAAATACAATTATCAGATATCAAATTGTTTCAGTCATCCACGAGGTTTGGCCGACACTGTAATTTTTACTCAAGAGTAAAGTACCCGTATTTTTGCTAATCTCGCAAATTGTTAAAAAACAAAGATGTTTAGAATTACAAAAATAAAAAACTTTTAAATATGCAATTTTGTTTATTAAACAAAAATTGTTTTAATTTTTCTTTCTGCGTAAAATCGAGAATTCATTTTTGCATTGTACAGAGTATTCCATTTAAGAGGAAAAATTGCATATTTTTTGATTTTTCCCATATTTTAAAATAAATTCAAGACAGCCAATCGATGTATTTGAGCTCGGAGAATTTAAAAATCGTACTTAAAAAACAATTGCATAAAAAACAAAAGACTTACGCCATACATGTTGTATTTTTTAATGGAACACCATATTTATTAATATTTTTTGAATTCTATGGTCAATTCCAAGTGTTTTTTTTTATTAAGGGTACTACATGTTTATCTTTTACAGTGTTTGAGTTATTGACGCTTAGGTCACATTTTTTGCCTATTTAATTTAATATCTCAATATGAAATACAGGTAATACAGGTACCTAATACTTTAAAGTTAGCCATTTTTTTTATGGACAAACCACGAAGGCTTAAAGCCTAAATACTAACGTACCGTGAGTGTCTTAAGCGAGGCAAGAGGGAGCTTGTTGACACGGGACTTAAATATTTGAAGATTTGGGGGAAGGAAAGACCTCCGCGGGCAGCAGGTTCCACAATCTAGAAACTCTAGGGATAAAAGAACAAACAAAGTGAGAAGTTCGGGGCCTGTACGCGCGGAACCACGAGTTTCTCTGTTGGGAACCGTGAGTGGAGGAACTATACTGGACAATTCTTTAGAGCTGAAGCCAAGGAAGTACCTATAAAAAAGCGATATATCTCCCACAGCCCGACGATGGGCAAGAGAGGGAAGCCTTTCTGTAAGTGAAGGATCATTAATGAGACGAACAGCTCTTCTTTAAATAGAATCAAGAATGCTTAGGGTTGTGGGGGACGCCATGCCCCAGATATGGGAACAATATTCCAAGGGAGGTCGAATTTGGGACACATATAAAGTGTATAAATTAGAAGCGGAAAAATACTTTTTGGCTCGAAAGAGAAATCCAAGCTTTTTGAAGCTGTCGTGGCTATAGATACAATGTGTTTGTGCCAGTTAAGGTTACTTTCAAATGTGACGCCCACAAGATTGAAGGTGTCTTTGCTCTGTAAAACTTGGCAGCTCATAAATAGAGGATGAGTATTTGATGACTCTTTTCGCAACAAGGAACATGATTGTGTTTTGGATGCATTAAAATGGACGAGTTTTTTGGCGCCCCAATCCAATATTAAATTAATATCCTGCGAAAGAGCTATCTGCATCGCTCTGCAATATTATTAATATTTATTTATTATATTATTAATAATTATAGTTAATATGGATAACAATAAAAAAAAAATAATGTAATTATTTACTGCAGTTTTTATCTAATAAATTATTCATTATAAAAAGCTAGTATTAAAATCCACCAATAGGTAAAAACTTCAATGAATTTAATGTATTATGTAATCATCTGTATTACTTTTATTGTATATTGATATATTTAATTAAATAATATTAGCCGGAAAAGTGACTCTTTAAGCGTCGATAAGTCAAAAACAGTATAAGATTAAGATGTAGTACCCTTAATAAAAAATTCTTAGAATTGACAAAAAAATTAAAAATATGATTATAAATATGGCAATCCATTTAAAAAATGCAACATTAATGGCGCAATTCTTTTGTTTATCATACAATTGTTTTTTAAATACGATTTTCATATTCCCCGAGCTAAAATACACACTGATCTCGATGGATTGCCAATGTTATAACCTGCGCGAAACAAAAGTTACATTTCATGGGCGAAAAACCGGTTTGTGCGCAAGCCAGTTGAGGGTAAACGCACCCGGCCCCAAACAAACTATATCCGCATTATACGAAATAATTTGTTGACGGCGTCCTGGTTTTCTGTTCGAAGTACGGTAGCTAATGAGCGTTACGGTCAGACCGCGGACGAAGGGTACGGGGTGCCGGTGTTTGTATTTTGCCACGGCTTTTAAGTACGCATGTTCGTTCACCCACTGCGCGAGGTCGTAAAAATCCGAAATATGCTTCTTGCCACTGCGGATCTAAATGTAGGTTATCTATGAAAATACATCGTTTGGCTATCTTAAATTTCTCTAAAAATATGGGGAAAGTAAAAATATATGCCATTTTTTCTCTTAAATAGAATACCCTGTACATTCTTCAAGTTTTAATAACAAAATATTTAAAAATTTTATTTAAAACTGTCCTATGACATTTATAATCAAGAAATGTAGTGTACTAATATACAAACCTAAATTTTCACCATTATCGCAGAAAAAAAAATCAAAAATATGTTTTTTTGTAATTAAACAAAATTGCATATTTAGAAATAATTTTTAATTCTAAACATCTTTGCTTTGGAACACTTTGCGATATTAGCAAAAATACAGGTACTTTACTCTTTAGCAAAAATTACATTTTTGGCCAAACCTCGTAGATGACTGATACAAAGAAAACTTTTTCTTAAAATCAATATTGGAAAAGTTTCCCATATGACGCCAAACTTAGGTAGACACACTGTATTAAAAACTTGAAATTACAATACCTTCAAGCCTAAGTAATCCTTGGTTGCAATAAAAATAAATTTAATTAATATTGTAGAAAAACTACAATATAGACAAATTGCATGATGGAAATTTAAGATACGAATTTAGGTATATAATAATATCAGTATTTAACTATTTTCTTACTTACCAGTTTGTATCGGAAAACTGTAACTGGTATCAGTAAATTTATCTGGAGCAGTAAAAGCTCTGATTTTTACTCTGTAAGTTGATCCAGATTTCAGAGGTCCATTGCAATATCCAACTTGCCTAAAATATATTAAAATTATTTATCATCTCTAAAAATCGAAATTTAAAGAAAAATACCAAAACTTTAAAAGATCAAAAGTGAAAGTGTTGACTTATTCAAAGATAGAACTAATTCCGCAAGTTACTTGGGTGGATTTAACTCATTTTTGAAAAAATGTTAGTTAGTGACTTTTACCTTTATACCGACGATATATTTGTTATCGTAGTGACAAGGGCTGGTAATTAGTAAAACAATATACAGGGTGTTCCATAGGAAAACATCAAGTTGGCATTGTAACTATTTAACAAAACCCTGTATAAAAATCAAATACTTTCTGTAGATTCTACGTAAAAGGTTTTACAAAAATTGTCTTTATGTTTTTTTGCTATTTTCTGTATTAAAAGATATACTAGATTGAATCCCGTCGAATTCCGAGTCCGTAAGAGTACCTTATTTTTTAAATTTTTGATTGTCTATAAAATGGCGCCCCAGCTTTGCTATATCTGTCAAAATAAAAAGTTTTGATGTAAATAAATTTTAAGTTTTAGGTAAAGTGCCCTGTGGCGGTATTTTAAAAAAGTACTTTTGTCTTAAAATTTTAGAATCTGCAAAGCTCGATTTGTGTGCCAAATATCCAACTGGATTGGCAAAAAAAAACCAAAATAAAAATTGAACTTTGACGGCTTGCAACTTGAAAACAAATGACATTTTGAAAGAAAATTATATGAAGCCCTACCCTTATTTTGTCAAGTATAATCACCCCTTAAGTTTCGTGATCGATTTTGAATCACCCTGTATACAATTAAAAGGAAGAAAAAACGCAACAACAAAATTATAAAATAAAGCGCATCCAGTCCGGTGAGGCAAATAACCTTGATAGCGGTATTAATAACCTATAAAAATTATTTGTGTTACGTCAAACGGTCGTCTACCAATGATACATTAAACACGCAACTTGCAACGTGCCACATAAGGTAAATACGGCGCATTTACATTTACCACATAAAACCCTTAGGACTACAGTAAAAGCACAGTAACCTGTAATTTGATTGGTTTTAAGCACCCAAGACGATCATTCAAAACTCTTACATTGGTGAAGTCAAGATTGTTCTGGTCAGTTAAATATATATTTTTTTAAATTCCTAAATAAAGCAAATTAAGAAAAAAAACATTTAACTGACCAGAACTAATCGTGACCCCCAATGTGAGAGTTTTGCATGACTGTCTATAGCGCTTCAAACCAATCCAATTACACGTGCTTGTGCTTTTTACTGTAGTCTGTCGAAAAACCCGTCGAATTCGATGGTGTTTAATTTAGTTTAAGTTAAAAACAAAAAGGGTTTTTATTTTGTCTTATTTACCACAATAATCGAAAATATTTGATACTGCGTTTGACGTAATATACCCCACGATATAGGCAACACACGTTGCATTATTTTGGTTTTTTTCTTTTTTAAAGAAAAAAACGGAAATAAAACATTAAAAAAAGTAGTGATACGACGTCTCAGTAACCAGAGGATCATTTAAAAAAAGACCATGTAAATTGGTACGGCAGAAGTCTCCATTGAAGTGCCTGAAAATTATGGCTTTCGTTTTAAATATAGAAGGGTGTGCCGTAATTAATTGGACATAGGTTAATGTAGGATACCTGACATGAAAATAAAACGTTTAAGCTCAATATCGCTTATCATAATGTTATTGGTTTTCGTTCTACAGGGTGTTAAAACTAATTTTTTACCAAACATTTAGTAAAATATCGAGGAATCCAGTGGACAGAGAAAGTGGAATTTGGTATACTTTTACTATTTGAGATGACGAACATGAATATGATATCTATTTTGCCATTACTACTAGATGGCGCCACATAACAATAACATTGATTAAAATGATCATAACTTTTGACCTCCCTGTATTGCCACAGCATTTAGTTTTAGTCAAAAAGGTATACTTCTTGATCTCCAAAAAGTAGACCGTTTTCGAAATAAACGACTTTTTTAATAGATTGCGTACAAACACTCTAAAAATTTAATTAACAACAATAAAGTTAGAAAAGGCTTATGATTATAAGCTAATGTTCAAAATGTTCACCATCCACTAGGACACATTGTTCTAGTTCTTTTATTTAAATTTTGCCTGACTCCAAATATTTATTCTTCTTGGGCCCTGATGATATTGACTCTTCTCGATCAATCTTGCCACATTATTGTATGTGGCGCCATCTAGTGAAAATGGCAAAATAGATATCATATTTGTGTTCGCCATCCCAAAAGTGCAGAGAGTACAACAAATTTCACTTTTAATCTGTCCATTGATTCCGAGATATTTCACTAAATGTTTGGTAAAAATAGTTTTAACACTCCTGTAGAACGAAACCCAATAACATTTTGCTAAGCGATATTGAGCTTAAATGCTTTATTTTCATGTCAGGTATCCTACATTAACCTATGTCCAATCAATTATAGGACACCTTGTATAGATAGGGTCAGTATAATTTAACTGAAATTTTAACGAAGTAATTTTTAGTTTCTCCAAAGTCGAGCCCATAACACCTATATCAGTTTTTAATAACTTCAGTAATAACTGAGATCACCCATAAGAACGCCAAATTTTGCCCACCCTGTACACACTGCAAACGCAAACTTTATTAGCAAATACATCAATATCACAATACGTACCTGATATCACATGTCTCTGCACCAATAGTAAAGTCTTCCACGGAACTATTAAAAAATGGATAGTAAGACTCCATAACTTGATACGGAGGCCAAACAGAATATGCTTGAACGTCTCTCCAACTTGGCATTTCCAAACCAGACGCGTTTTTAGAATCGTCTTCTGCCACTATGATTGCATATGATATAATCTAAAAAAATAGGGGTGTATAAAGGCAATTCTTAGTTTATTATAAATTTATGCAATGTAACAGTAAAGGCGACATTAACTAAACCGACTAATAGCTCAGGCGAAATAGCAGTAGAAAAGGTCATAAAAAAAATTGCCCTACAGCAAACTATTGGTATAGTTTTGTTAAGTGCATCATAACTTTGTAAGAAAAACAATTCCGAACAATAATAATACGTTAGGGGGTAAAGGGGGTGCTTTTTAGAGGTAAAACTGGTTTTTGCAATTTCAAGCCAAACAGTAAATCCTATTAAAAAAGTTAAATGCCAAAGTTGTCGAAATTTAAAAAAACCTACAATTTATGTAATAACCATTTTTACCTCTAACCTCAAAAATTTTCGAGAAAAGTAGAAAAACTGTTTTTTCGATTTTTACAAAAATAGTTTGATTAAGCTGTAATTTGGTGCATATATACTTTTTACCATTCTTAATATACTGAATTTTGTGTCATTAATAAATATTAAGCGTTTATTATAAAAACTTACTTAAAAAAATTCAACCGCCATTTTGACTTAATTTTTTTCATGAAAAATGGTCTGCGCTAAGGGCTTATTTTTTTCGTTTTTTTGTTAACTTTAATAAATGCAAAAATATATACTTTAATTTAAAAACTTTTAAAAACAAAAACACTATATTGACATTTATCATTATACTCGTACATTGTGTTATTTCCGTATAAAAAATTAATACTATTTATTAAACTTGTAATTTGAATATTTTGAAAAGATTAGAAACATTTATTGTGAAAGTTGGATTACAGTTATACAGTGTGACCCGACAATTGGTGTTACAAGAGGACAATGGAACAAAATTTCTTAAGTTTTAAATCGGCATTTTGGGAAAACTGGTTGCATGGTCCAAAACAAAAGTAGAAAATTTTGCTTCTATTGGCAATATGCAGGGCAAGCAAAATTTTGTATTTCTTTGTTTTGGACCATGTGACCAGTTTTCCCAAAATGCCGATTTAAAATTTAAAAATTTTGTTCCATTTATCCTTTTGTAACACCAATTCTGGGTCACACTGTATACCGGTAATCCAACTTTCACATTTAAACATTTTTCTAAACTTTTCAAAATATTCACAAATTCTTCAAAAGTCACAAATTTAATAAATAGTACACATGTAATGAGTATAATGAAAAGATCAATATTTTGTGTTTTTAATTTTCTTTTTTTTCAATTTTTTTTAATTGAAGTGTATATTTTTTGTGATTTATTAAAGGTTAACGAAAAATTAAAAATTAGCCCTTTTGATGAAAAAATTAAGTCAAAGTGTCGGTTAAAAATTTTCATTTTTTTTTAGTAAGTTATTATAATTATGGCTGAATATTTATTGACGAAACAAATTTAGTATATTAAGAATAATAAAAAGTATATCTGCTCCAAATTTCAGCTTAATCGAACTATTTTTGTAAAAGATAAAATTAAAACCGAAAACAGGTTTTTCTACTTTTCTCGAAAATTTTGGGGTTAGGTAAAAATGGTTATGACATAAGTTGTAGGTTTTTTTAATGTCGACAAGTTTTACATTTAACTTTTTTAATAGAATTTACTGTTTGGTTTGAAATTAAAAAAATACATTTTTACCTCTTAAAAGCACCCCCTTCACACCCTAACGCATTATTTTGGTTCGGAAGTGTTTTTCTTAAAAGATATGAAGCACTTAACAAAACTATACCATTAGTTTGCTGTAAGGCAATTTTTTTTGCAATTAGGTATTCCGCCTGGACTATAAGCCAAAGCCATAAACTTCGCCATTTCTTATATTAGTTCATATGTCACTAAATTTAAAATGTAAAGCTAGGGCCAGATTTAATTTATTCTGAAAGGGATGCCGCCAAGTAGGCAAAAGAATCATAATGTAAACAAACAGGTCACCTTTTATGGCAGGACAGCGACGAAATAAGATGATGTTTTTAAGTACGTGGTACGTGTTTTAGCAATGTTTTTTTTATTTATCCAAAATATATGTAATCAGGGTCTGTCAGAGGCTATGTGCTTTCGAAAAGAAAGAATTATTGCAAATTGCCTTATGCAGGACCGGGTATTATTAATACCGGCCTTATTTAAATAGTGCCTGTACCCATAATTTAGAGTTATTGCAAATCATGTTGACAGTACAATTAACCTAAAAAAAAAAGGAAACAATGTTTAGATGTTTTCGTTATTGTTTCGTGTTGTAGGGTTTTGTTTCACACAATTACAGTAAAGACGTTTAAAAAGTAAGGTTTTATGTATTTTTACTTCTAAAAACTTTTCGATTTTGTTTTTGACAGCCGTTCGGTTACACGAACAGTTCCGAAGTTGAAATAAGACCAAAATAAGGCACGACCTAAAACCGACATATATAAAGCCAGGCACTATCGTTTGCGCAAGCTCAGATGTCAAAATAAGGCCGGTATAATTAGTGCCTGGCCTTATTTCACTATGCAATATTTTTGTAAGGTTTGTGTACTTTATTATTTTATGTGCACTTTGGTGCGGCATTGCTTTCAGAATGAATTATAGGTGGTTCGGACTTTATTAGTTTGAGCATTTAATGGAAATTTTGAATAACTTATTAATAATAATAAATTAGGATAACTTAGAAATTAAAATTATTAAATATATATGGTTATATAAAAAGTATAGTATGCAACACATGTATAGTGTTTTTTACCCATGGGATTGCCAGATCCGCTTGACAGCACATGCTGTCAAACCTCCCATTTGTTAAAAATAAAATCACTTCATGCACTTTTTAAATACTGACTATTATTTATTTCCTTGCAAAAAATAACTTACTGGTCCATTTGCTTCACTAAAGTAATTCTTCCTAAACCTAATCTGAATAGATGTTGAGCTCTTGCAAACTTCAGTCGGTACGACTTGCATGCTAGGAACCGGTGGTGCCATTATCGGCATTCGCTGTTTCCATATTGTTTCAGGACCAAACCAATCTTAAACAAACGAAATTATTAAATTTAATAAACCTTTTTTACCCGATTATCGCTTAAATCTGTACTTGGTTAGTACTCTTGGTTAACAAACTTAAGGATCTTTGGTCAGCCCCATTTAGCAGCCCAAAATGTAAAATTTGAGGTTTGAAAAACAGCTCCGCATTGTTCACGAAATGATCATAAATAGTCATTCAGTGTGACGGATTGGTCATCCATAGACCAACTTTACAGCATGTTTACAAATATCATGGTCATCAAAATATTTTTAGCGCTTTTAAATTAATCATAGATGGCTTAATCAAAAAGGATGAAATTGGTCACAAAATGGTCACACATTGGTCAGTATATTTAATTAATTGGTCAGCAAGATTAAAGGAGTTCTGTATTAAATGAAAACATCTAAGGACGATGAAACTTTTACGTCCAAATTAAAATTTAGATTCATAGAACAAAATCTGAAACTAGTAATGATTAATGTCAACACATTATGCACTGAGTCTCGGTACGCTCACCGTCAACCAAGTATCTCACATGCTCTAAGTTAGTGACATTGAGAACCTTTAGATAGCAATTAAGTATTAACGGTACGTGCTACCGAGACTGAGCGCCTAGTGTACATTGAAGTTTAAAATTTCAAAGTCACTAATTGCTACATAAATATATTTGGCACCTCAACATCAACATTCGGAGGTCGTTTCATGCTGTAACAAGTGGTCAAGAATTGGTCACGATTGGTCATTAGGTCACAGTAGTTGGTCAGCAGTAAAATAGAATCGAAATTATTACTTGCTACATAAAAATAGGTAGCACCTTAATATCGACATTCAGTGCCCATTCAATGGTATATAACGAGGCGTCCATAAATTACGTGAGGTGTTTTTTTTCATATTTTGGACCTCCCTCCCCTCTTGGTAAGATTAGGTAAGATTTTTTTTTAATCCCCTCACCCCTATCTATTCTTACATGAGATTTAAGATGGAAATACAAAACTCTTAATTTCTCAAACCAAAATTGATTTTTTACTCAAAAAACTTTCGAAAAGCAAAATACATTACATTTTCCTGGGAGAGGCCTGCCCCAAAATTCAATTCTTTTCCCTTTCTACCTTACACAAAAATTACGTGGGATTTTCACAGACCCCCTCCCCCATTGTGGATTTGGTGAATTTTCTCTCGCCCCCTCCCCTAAATGTGTCACGTAATTTATTGACGCCCCTATAATGGTCACAGTTGGCCAGTCGGTCGTAGTGATTGATGAGAGGGTTGAAAAGAATATACAGGGGTGGTTTTTACACTGTTTTCTTCTATTTACTATAGTTATACTTCTATTCTGCACAAGCAAACTCGGTCAGATCACTGAGACAGTCTGACAAATCGTGACCAATTTATATAGCATTGACTGAGCTCTGAATGTTGATATTAGATGCTACATTATACATTAAAAACGGTGTAAACCACCCCTGTACATTTAAATAACTTTTTAATTAATCATACTAACCAATATTGACACATTTCCTGAACTAACTGCATCCTTTTGATTGAGCCATATATTATGATTAATTTAAGGCGCAAACATTTTTCAATGACCTTAATATTTTAAACATGTTGTAAAAGTTGGTTTATAATCTTATCATTTCGTGACCAATTGGGACGTTTATGTTCAAACCTAAAATTTTCCATTTGATAGATGAAGCTTTTATTAGCACATAACTATCAATATATAGTACATACATAGTTTATAATTCACAAACCTTAACAAGCAATCTGGGGATAGCTCAGGGTAGTGTATTAGGACCTATTTTATTTATTATATTCATTAATGACCTTAGCAATTTATTAGAGGGTTCGCAGGCTATGGTAAACTATGCTGACGATACTAATGTTCTTTCAGGAAAGTGATGATGTTAATCAACTCGTCATTGAAAGTAAACACTTTCTCGATAAAATATCAAAATGGTTTAAGGAGAACAGACTGATTTTAAATAAGGAAAAAACAAATGTTCTTCTCTTTAGAACAAAACTATCAAAAATACAAAAAACCAATGACACTAACTTTATCTTTTCGCAAAATACTAAATTCTTAGGGGTTTATCTTAATGAATTTTTAGACTGGTCTTTTCATATTCAAAACGTTATAAAAAAGCTAAATTCTATTTGTTGTAGTATTCGAGTCATAAGTAAATATATGAATGAAAAAACATTAAAAATCATGTACTTTGCTAACTTTGAGGCTACTGTTAAATATGGTATAATATTTTGTGGGAAGAAATAGCCAAATTCAAGACGTATTTGTAGTACAAAAGCGATTGGTGAGAAATAATTAAAAAAATAAAGTATAATGAAAGTTGTCGTTCTGTTTTTAAGAACATTGGGTTGTTGACTATATACGCACTATACATTTATGAGTGTCTTATGTTCTTTTTAAAAATAGAAACTTTTTCAAAGCCCAAGGGCTCATCAACATGACACAAGAAATAGTAATGTTAATTATCCTATACATCGCCTAACCCTTACTGGAAAAATCTCCTCATTATATGTGTATAAAAATTTTTAACAAACTTCCTAACAGAATTAAAGTATTAAGCAGAGTTTAAATACAATTTAAGAAAGAGATTAAAATATTATTACTGGATTTAGAGCCCCATGATATTAATTGTTTTCTTGATATGTAACTACTTTTAATGTATGTATTACTAAAATGTATATTTCCTTTTCTTTTGTTTTGACGTCATTTCACTTTTGTGTTTGTAATGTAAATATTATATATCATAATTTGAAATAAAGAAATTTAAGTAAGTAGAGTAGTAACTATCGCACCTACCTTGTGCTTCAGCTTGAATCTTAAAAACATATGTTTTACCAGGTAGCAATTGTCTGAGGGTACCTCTAAATTCATGTGGACCAAAGTCTCGGAACAGGACATGTGGTGAACCCTAAAATTAAATTTTAATAATTAAACAACAGTAAAAACAAAAATAAACAGTAAGACTTTAACCATCTTTTTAAAACTGTGTAATTATACTTTTTTTGCCTTTTTTGTATACCATAACTAACCTCCAGTCCATAAGTAATCGTAAACTTTCGGATAACGCCATTTTGTTCTGACGAAGGTAACGACCATTCAAACACAATGTCGCTGGGTTGAATGTCTATGGGTTCAAATTTCTCAACTTTTCCAGGTACAGACTCTTTCGTGGTGAAACTTTCCGACACTGGTAGAGATCTACAAATATTAAATGTCATCTACAATGGATCTCTTGTACCGGGTGTCAAGTTATAAATTTACACCCCCCACCCCTAACTTTTGTATTTTTTATTTTACAAAATAAATAATTTTATCAGTTTGTTGGGTTTATTCTGTAGTTTCTGAATCGATAATTAGATTTTTAATATCTTTTAAAATGTATACGGTAGGAAAAAAAGTATGTTTTTTTTTTTTAATGGAACATATATTATATTATGACAATAACAGTAAAAGTATGTTAATTCCTATGGTTTTAAATCACTAATGGTAATTGAATCTGTGCAGAGTCAAATTTGTATGAATCCACCCTCGGAGTTGATATACTGAACTTCAAACGCGTTGTATTCGCTCTGGAAAAGCCCACGTCATCGTTATTTCGGTGTCGGGATATGTATGGCGCAATGCCAGTTATTGGTTCGACCGTAAGTCAATATTTTTACTTAATATTGTAGTAAATATGCTGTGTGTGTCCTAGACAGGGTGTTATAACAAGATAAAAGGAAGAAAATTTTTTAATTTTTAACTGGCATTTTGGGAAACCTTGGTTGCATAACCTAAAACTACAAAATACAAAAATTTTACTCCGATTGACATTATACAGGGCGAAAGTTATATAAATGTTTTTTTAAAGTCAGTAAGATTTCTTGTATGGAAGTTTTCTAGCTACAATTTTTCAAACTTCACACGCGCACTTAGCGGCAATTTACAAGAGAAAATGCGCGTGCGCAGATCGAAAAATTGCAGCAAGAAAAAATATGAAAAATGCGCAGGAGTAAAGCGTACCTTTATTTTTAAATAATAGAACAAAATTTCATAGTAAATGTTGTAGAGAATTAAATTCTATTTATGTTAAAATCTAAAGTTAAAGCATAAAAAAGAAAACAGATTTTGTCAATTTTTTACATGTTTTGCATTATCACTTAAACTCTCAACATGAGAGGAAGTAAATTTTACAAAAATCTTTAATATATTTTAATTTTCTTTTGCTCTTTATTTTCCAGTAATTATGTATTAATGCGTTGTGTAGAAAAATAAAAAAAAACTTTCTTTTTTCTTTAATAGTCTAACTTCAAATTTTGACATAAATTCAATTTTCTACATTTTTACTTATAACTTGCCCTGTATACTCCCAACAGAAGTAAAAATTTTGTACTTTTTAGTTTTAGACCATACGACCAGTTTTCTCAAAATGCCGATTTAAAGTTCAAAAATTTTTGGTCCATTTTTCCTCTTGAAATACCTATCCTGGGACACACTGTATAACACATATCGATTCTAGGTTTAATGCATTTCTTAAAAGGTGACAAAGTTAAGATTTCACTATTACTAAAAAATCGGATTTACATTAGAGTTTTTAACTGATAACTAACGATTACACTTTAAGCTACCATTTATTAACTATTCATTGTTTACCGAAGCATTGCCGATTTTTTACTGTTAGTTATAATTTCTCCCGTCTTTTAACGGATAAAAGAGTCTAAGGTACATTTTTTCCATTAGATCATCAAAAAATACTTTTTACTTACATAATCTATCCTGCCTTTGTAATGGCTGGCTAGCTACTCCCTGTGAGACAGTCCAAACGGTTATATTGTACAACCTAAAACATGAAACAATAAAGGTTTACATGTATTATGTATTAGAATACAAAAGTACAAGTAATATACAGGGTGCCTCAAAAGGTCTGTACAAAATGCTACCACAAATTCCTTTGGACCAAAATACGACGATCTAACCCAATTCTACTTAGATAAAAGCTGATTGTTGACAAAAACGCCACAGATGTCACTGTTTCTGTTTCATTTCAGTTATTTTTAAATATTTAACTTATAATAAAACATTTTTTACAGAAATTTAATATTGAGGGATTTTATAGAGTGGGTAATTGAAGTATGCTAATGTTTTTGTTGAAAATGTAGGGGAGCCAAATGCAGTCCATTGCTTAGGTTCAAAGTGTCATAACTTTTTCTTGCCTCCGGTATATTCTAATTTTAGTTCTTTCCATTTATGTACACAAAAGGTAATAGTCGCTAAGAGCAATCGTTCTTGAGATATTTCAGATTAAACATTTTGTTTTGTTTCATACAAAAGATTGCTATTGCATTAATTCGACGCTTTGATCAGGTTACCTGGTAGTGTCCAGCAGTCTAAATGTTACTACAAGTTCTTTGGGTCATAATACATCGATCTAATAAAATTTATTTTAGTCGAAAGGTTGCTGGTTTGCGAGATACGAGGTGTCAAATTTTCGACTAAGATAAATTGCATTAGATTATTGTATTTTGACCCAAAGAATTGTGGCAGCATTTGTACAGACCTTTTTGGACACTACCAGGTGGCTCAGATAAGCGGAGAATTCTGCAATGTATGTAACTTTGTATGAAATAAAAGGTTTTATTTAAAATATCCCAAAAATGGTTGCTCGAAGTTAGATCTTAAGATATATACCTTTTGGTGCAGAAATATGAAAATTAAAAAAAAAACTAAAATTTTAATATATCTAGGCAAAAAAAGTTGACACTTTTGAACCTAAGCAATAGATTACAGGTGGCTCCCCATATTTTAAAACAAAAAAACATTAGCACAGTTAGATTCTCCAATCAAGTAAAAACCCCTAATATTGAATTTTGTGAAAAATGTTTTACATAGAGCATAATATTTAAAATAACTAAAATAAAATAAAAAGTTAATAATCTGTCTCTGGCAAACGTGACTAACTCTTTTTTTTAATTGAGGTAAATTACATATATTTGTCGTATTTTGGTCTGAAGTGAATTTGTAGGCATGATTGTAGATCTTTGAGAGACACCCTGTATAGTTTCTGACTTCTCACCATTTATTTTATAGGCATTGTCACATAAGTATATTTTTAAAAATTATAGACATTTTATTTTGTTTGATGTGGGTTTTTTTTAAAAAGAAATAAATTATTCTAAAATTAGTTTACAAAGTAGAAAAGAAAATCATGAAGAAAGTTTTTGTAAAACGACAAAAGTAAGTTTGACTTTCACAAAAAAAATTAATAAAGATACTTTATCAACAAGAGTTTGCTTTAACACAATCAGTGACCAGAATTCAACAATGCAGAATTTAAGATCCGAATTATAGGGTTGCTCAAAACTAATTGCAACTCATCAAGTTGTCTGGGAATGTAGTTTGTTCTGAAGATCGCGCTGTTCTTGTTTTTAATGCTGGACGACCTGGTCTTTTACATGATAGACTGGTCTTTTAGGTCTAGCTTTTCTTCTAGTTAGATGATGTGTGAGATGATTTCCTGCTACATCCCAATATAATAATTCTGGTGATGTTATTAGATCCTCGTTTCTTTTGTGAAAATTATTATAAAAAACGTTGCGTTATGCCAACAATTATCTCAAAACGATGAGATCCAAACCAACATCATCCAATTGAAGGCTAGAAGTGAAACGGAACTTCATAATACAATGCATTTTTGCAGCATTTCAGACTTATTAAACAAGAAAAGTCGGAAGAAAGAAATTGTTTTATAACATCAAAAGGTATCAACTTTATTATGACGTGATATTATCGTTTTACTCCTGTTAATTTCGGAGATATGATATCTATGCTTTTTAGAAATTAATACAAAAACGGCTGAGTTATGGTCAATTATCTAAAAAACGATCCAACCAATATTTGTCCAATTAGTACAGGGGTGAAACTGGAACTTCTAAATTTATGAAGAGCATTTTTGGCGACATTTTCAAGATTATTAAAAAACAAAGTCAAGGAAAGGAAATTTGTTTATGCAACATCGCAAATGCAATTCCTGAATTTAAAATATCCAGTTACGTCGCTTTACTAATTTTGACGAATTTCGGTTGATCGTTTTTGAGATAATTGACCATACCGAAATTGACAGGAGTAAAAACGAGAATATCGACGACAATGTTAGGTCATAATAAAGTTGATACAAGCAATTGATTACAATAATAAAAAATAGGGTATTCCATTTAAAATTTTAAAATTCCCTAACCTACAGAGAATAATTATAATCTTGGCAACCTCGCAAATACAATTTTTGAATTCTTCAAGTTTAGTTACCCCTCGGCACAAAATTTGGTCACTTATATTTAACGGTTGCTGAGATAATCCACCGTTCCGGTTTTTTCTATTAAACCCTGTATATTAGTACTGTCATGTAGGCTCTTAGAATAAAAGCATACCTTACATGTAGTACTTACCTTCCTGGAACCAAGTTAACAAAAGTAACCAATCTATCAGAATCGTTTGCAGCTTTTTTCTTGATCTGGAATATTAGGCTCGGACAGAGAAAATCTATACAAATCAAATTTGGATGACACTTGGGGAGTTGGAGTGTATCTTAAGCCTATGGAGTCCGTTGATTGTTGATTATTGACCACAACTACTTCTGACTGAATAAGAGGCACTACAAGGCGGAGACAACAAATAGGTCATTTAGTATTTTTAAAAACAAAATAGGTGGTAAAATAATAATAATGATAATAAAAGAAAATAATAAACAAATAAATACAGAATGGAGAAAAGATAATTTTTTATCAAAAATATCTCTTGTAACTGTGTATACTAAGAAAATTATGGTCAAAGCTATAATTGATTTTAGTTACCATATTTTTGTTCTGGTTAGTGATACCTTTCCCAAAAAATTTTAGGAGATAAAAAGAAGAACACTCAAAGATATACAGGGTGTCCCACGAGGAACTGCTGTGATCGGTTTCTCGAAAAGTAGGCTTTCAAAATTTGGTAACACTATAAAGTCAGTGGGGAACATACAACTAAAATATTTTGACAGTTCTACTACTTCCGGTTACGCCGGAAGTTAATGCCATCTTCCTTATTTTAAATGGACCACCCTACATATCATGTATTTTTTAGATTTTTCGAAAAATTCCAAACATATTTATTTATGTATAGTGTTCTATACCTACTCATAAGTCCAACCGTTTTTGACTTATTCTTAATTGTACGTAACAATCAATTTTTTTCTAAACAAAAGCCTCAAATATGAATTGGAGTTAGGTTTCTCGTAGAGAAAGAACTTCTTTAGTTAACTGTATTGATATTTTGAGAATTAATAATTCCAGGGTTATCAAATATAATCGTTAAAAATTACGAAAAAAAAGCTTTTCAAATGGAAAACTCTATCTATATATTACTTTATCCTATTAAGCATCAAAAAATAAAGGTAAGTTTGTATAAGGAAATCAATTCCAAAATTTGTAGTTTTTGAAATACTAACAAATTATTATATACTGTTATAACACACTGCTTTTAAGTACGGCTTAGTTTGGCTTCTAGTTAGCTCTGACGATGAATGGAACGTCATGGCCAACTACAACGTACCTACCCGTACTTAAAAGAGATGTTAGAATAGATACAAAATATTAAATTGTTAATATTTCAAAAACTTTAAATTTTTGAATAGACATCCTTATACAAACTTAGCCTTATTTTTGATGCTTAATAGAATAAGGTAATAAAAGATAGGGATTTCTATTTGAAAAATTAACTTTTAAGATTTTTGTCGTTATAATTTTTCACCACCGTGTATTTACTAATTTTTAAAACATTATTACAGTTAACTACAGAAGTTCTTTCAACCTCAATGCATATTAGAGGCTTTGTTTAAAAAAATTGATGGTTATGTAATGGCTTGCAATAAAAAAATTAAAATAAGTAAAAAACGGTTGGACTTAGTTATAGAACAATATACATAAAATATGAATATATGATAAGAAATAGATAATATATAGGGTGTTCCATTTAAAATAAGAAAGTTGTTATTAACTTCCGGTATAACCGGAAGTGGTAGAGCTGTCAAAATATTTTAGTCGTATGTCCCCCATTTACTTTATAATTTTATCAAATTTTAAAAATTTACAAGGGGTACTTTTGAGAAATCGATCACAGCATTTCCTTGTGTGACGCCACGTATTTGTCATGTATTGTAGTTTTATTTTTAAAAGAAAACCTCATACCCAAGACAAATATTTAACATAAAGAATATAAAATAAATGGTTTAAGGAAAATTAAAAACTATTGGATTACTTACTTGTTCTAGTCCTTAACACTGTGACATCACTTTCCAAATCATTTGAAATAGCTTGGATATCAAAAACGTATTCCTCTCCAGGCATAAGATCACCAACAAGCAACCTAACTGGTCCTGTGCCGTTTTGATTTTGAGTTACTGTACTTTTATTAACTTGGGATGGACTTGTTGCTTCCCACCATCTAACAGGAAATATAAAGTTAATATTAACACTGATACAACCTTTCTTTTGGTTTAACTAAAGTTTAGTTTTACTAAATGTTTCTTACCTTACAATGTATATTTCTACTTTTCCTTCAGGACGAGGCCATTCTAAGGTTACATTATTTGAATCAACTAATGGAGCAATATTGGAAACTGGATTAGGTCTAAAAACAAACAATTTTTTTCTATCAGCGTGTGGAAAGCACAATCATTAGTGCGGAAAAGTACAACAATTTTAAACCAAATATTAATGAGTCGCAATAAAGGAATTTTTCGCGCCAAACGTTTTCCGTAGCTTGTCGGTAAATCGAAATTGCGCAAAAGGATTTATTGTTCGCCGAATTATTCAGTTGACGGAATATTAGAATGTTCGAGTTGCTCGCACCATTCGGGTCTTTTGTTTTGTGTTGTGTGGAGGTAAATTAAGGTTAGGTACAATATAACTTGAAATGGAGTGGAACAGGGAAAAGTGTTTAAAATTAATTGACACTTATGAGCAATACCCTGTGTTGTGGAATCCCAAACATGGGTTGTATTATAACAAAATCAACGCCTGGGAGAGTATTAGTGAAATAATGCAGTGTAGTAATGAAGAGGTTAAAAGAAAATGCTACTACTTTCTCAGAATGCATGTCTTCTACATGCAATTATCTCCTTATTATTTTTATCAGAAATACCGTTTCTTCTTTTTGTGGAAAAAAATAAGAGCAAATACCTACACTACGAATACTTCAGAACAAGTCGATCTTTTATTATCATGTATATTCGCGGGAATGCAACGATATTTTGTTTGGACTGTTCGTTCTGTTTTTCCTATGTGCTCAGTTCGTTCTGTTCATTCGGGCTAAAATGTTCAAGTGTGGACCCACCTTTACGCTCGTAGAAAAAATAGCGTTCCTAACACGTGCCGAAAGTGCCTTTTCCGCACTTGACTGCTTGACCGAACTCCACTACGCGTCGTTCAGTCAACTGCAGCCGCAGTGCGGAAAAGTGGCACTTTCAGCACTAGTTAGGAAATATACTATATTAGCATTTGGCTCAGAGCAAGAACAAGTTTTACAATTCTTTTAAGCCGCGTCCAGACTTGCAACAATTCGCCGTGCCGCTCCACGCCGCATACCGCGCCATATAGCGCGGACGTAAACGTGGACGGAATTCACGTCATTTCAAGGGCTTGGCGAATGATTCGCCAGTGATTCAGAAGCTTGTCGGTTTTTGGCGTCAAAGGAGCGCGCAATCAGGTTGGTGAGTTTATATGAGAGAGAGGGAGGTGTTTGGAGAACTGTTGCAAGTCTGGACGTTGCTTTAGAGAAAATGGTATTTACGACCATTAAAAAATGCTGTTTAATGAACCCCACCATGAAGATAAAGTACTCCATTTAAATACACTACATAAAATGTTAAAAACGTAATTTATGTAACAGGTGCATAAAGTGATACATAGTAATCCCATGAGTAAAAAAGACAGTTTATGCATGTGTTGCACACTATATTTTTCTACGACTATACAAATTTTATAATTTCACCTTCTAAGTCATGGGAAATCAGAATTATGATTAATTTTCGATAATTTCCATATAATTTATCCAAAGCTGCCAAATTTTAAATTTAGTAACACAAAAACAAAAATAAGTAATGGTTAAAATTATAATATGTTAACTTTATTTTTATTTAGTTGATGTAGCATTTACTAATACATTAGATAAATTCATATTAAAATAAATTCTATGAAGCATTCAAACAATCCACTAAATCAATTGTGACAAAAAGCGTCAAACTGTTAAAAAAGTTTCTTAGTTCAACACTTATGTACTGTACTAAAAATGAAGTACTTTTTCTTTATAGAAACGAATAAAAAAACTAAATTTTTTGTAACGGTAGTAGGAAAAAGTATGTGTGCAATGTAACAGTAAACGCGACATTAACTAAACCAAAGATCAAGTCACCATAAATTCCGCCCTAACTTCTTTTAGTTCGTGTGTTACTAAATTTAAAATACATTAGTTTGAGAATAAATTTATTGGAATTCATTACAAATTAATAATAATGACAAGAAATTTGGATAAATCAGATATTGAAATTTTAAAATTTTTACGGTTTAAGAAAAATTGTAAAGCTTCATTTTTAACTGGCTCTTGGCCAAAATTTTACAAAGGTAAAAAACTATTTTAATTGTTGGTAAACCTAACCCAGAAAAATTAAAATTTTATCAAACTTGTCTATAGTTTTTTGTAAATCTTAAAGTTTTTATTCTACAATTTTCGAGTTCAAACAACTTCACAATGTTGCCAGTGCTTATGTGAAAAGCGTCACCTTAAATGAAATAAATATGCAATAAAAACAGCAATAGGAAAGGGATGTCGTAGCTTGTATCTTTTGTGACGTAGGCAAACTCCAACTACGTCATCGATCTATGCGGCCTTTTAGATAATTTCGCGGGCATTTCCACAAAAATGTAAATTTTGGCATTATTACAAAAAATCTTGCAATTTTCGGAAAAATTTGAAGAAAAGGAATAAAATCTATCAACACCTAAAATTTTTGTTACCTTAGGTGTACATGGCTAAGGGCTTATTGTAATTATTAAAGATCGATTGAAATTATTAAAAGTGAAGCTTTACAATTTTATGGAAAAGAGGGTAAAATAAATAGAAAAATGGATTTTTAAGAGGTAGAAATCAAATATTGAGTGCCAATTTAGCGGAAAACTAAAAATTGCCTGCAAAAATAAGTGGGAATATGGTGAATTTAGGTTAGTTTTCTATTTAAGTTAGATGATGAATATTTCGAGAACGAAACGTTACCGGCTATTTAATTTTAGATTTGTGATCAGCGTATACCAAATTTGAATAAAATCAGCGATGTGTCCGGTTTGTACATACTAACTCAATATTTTAAACGTGTTACAACTTACCTTACTGTATGATTAAGTTGTTGAGGCTCATTACTTTCCAAACCATAACTTACGGTATTTACTTGAATTGTATACCTCTCACCAGGTGTCATATCTGTAACTTCAGCTTCTGTATTTTGTACAGCCGGTAATCTAAATATTACAAAAAAATCGTATCATATTGTATACAGACATGGTAAAAAACAACAATAAATTAAATGTTTCTTAACCAATTTATTAGATAACAATTAATAAAATCCCAATAATATCTTACCTAACCCATTGATTGTCAGAACCAGTCTTATATCTTATGGAATATTCAGTTATTAGTGAATCTAATGGGGCTTGCCATTGAACTATTACCGAATTTGTTGTTGTCTTCTCTATAGACATATTTCTCGGTGGCTTGGGAACTAAAAAAAAATAATTTTGCTATACTGAGTTTAATTTCATAGATACACCAACCAATATCAAATTTTTCTGCAACAATACCAAAAAACAAAAGCTAATGGGAAATTTGGTGTAGATGGTTGGTATTATTTGTAGTAACAACCAGATTTATTTGTCTCATTATACATGAGATATAAAATTAACAAATGAGGAAGGGTGTATTTATTTATTTATCATAATTACACATTACAGAGTAAAAAACTCCAATTAGTGTTAAACAGTACAAACTACAGAGCCTAAATCTAAATCTAATCTAATATATTATATAAAATGCTAGATTTCTGTAGAAACCATGTTGTTCAGGAGCTATATAACTTTTAAAACTGTGAAAAAGTTCGTCAGTTATAATTGATTCAAACACTTTTGGTATTATTGAGAGGAGTGATATACCGCGGTAATTTGTCACTTCATTTTTACTGCCCGATTTAAAAATGGGAAAAATAACTGACTGCTTCCAAGCTACTGGAAATGTAGATTTGTTAAAAGATTGTTGAAAAATTCGTGATAATGGAAGCGCCAAGGAGTTACAACATCTTTTAAAAAACAAAGGTGTTATCCCATTAGGTCCTGGACCCTTACCAGTGTCTAGATCTTTTAGTTTATCTAGAATTTCAGTTTCGGTAAATGTGTGGCCAGCAAGAATGCAAAAATGGGATTCTTGAACCGAAATGTTCATATTTGGATCATGTTTCCTATAACAATTTTGAAAGTGATCCGCAAAGGAGTCAACTATGTCTTGTGGAGCAGTAATAGATTTTCCCTTGTATTGCATGGATTTTGGAATTCCTTTATCTTTTCTAAGATAATTTACATAGGACCAGAAGTACTTTACGTTTTGAGGAATCATATAATCAGTATTTGACACATAAAGCAAATAACACGTGTCTATCAGATATTTTGTTTGCTGTAAATTTATAATTTAATACATGGTTCATTAAGGTTTACTTACACACTGGTTGGAAGTACTCGTGTGGTTCGCTCTTTAAACCATGCGAAATTGCATAGATCTTAACCAAGTAGCCAGCTCCTGGGTACAAATTGTGTAAAATTATTTTGGAATCAAAAGTTGACTTAATATCTCTCTCGTTCGTGTCATTTCGGATCCATATTATTTCGTATTTGTCTTGTTTGGAATTAACATCGGATTTCCAGCTTATATTTAAGCCATCCACCTATAAAAAAATAAAAAGTGCTTATTATAGTACAGGGTAACGGTCCATATTTTGACCCATTTTGATCGCGAAAACTTTAGAGCAAACAAAGTTACTAAGACCTCAGAGAGTAAGTGATAGATTTTTTAAAGTTTAGCTCTGTGTGTTTTTTGGTCAGCTTGTCAAAAATTCAAATTTTATTATTTTTTTCCCTTCGTCCAATAACGAGATTTATCCATTTACTAAAAAATATTTTGGTTTTTTAATTTTGGATGAACCAATAATGATTTATGCTGCCCACGGCAAGAACACTTTTTCTTGAGACTTCCAAAGAGAGATGAGGTACCAAGGGCTGAGTTTTCAGAATTTTAAATAAAAATTCACAAAATACTGTTTGTATGTATCTTTGATATGCTAAATTGTTTAAATAAAATATCGTTGGCGTACAAGCAGAACCCTTTCTGCCTTTTCACAATAGCGGAAGCCGGGGATGCGGGCTACGGACCAACGGTATGGAAGTGTATGGAGTCTTATGAGACCTTTCACACGTAGAGAACGCGGAAAGTCTGCAAACCCAAAGGCTTCGTAGGATTTTTTATTATTCTGTCCGGCGAAACCGGCTTAGTGTGAAAAGAGGGTTTAAGTCCATTTCTGACAAAATGAGGATAACCTATCTAGAAGTCTATACAGTGTTTCGCATCAAGCAAATAATCGTTTAAGCTGGCGCGGCTCGTCCCTAAGGTCTATTGGTCAATGATCCACGCTTAAACAATGATTTGCTTGAAGCAAAAACACTTTATAGACTTATATATAAGATTATCCTCATTTTGTCAAAAATTTACTTAAAGGGTTCTGCTTGTACGCCCACAATATACTATTGTATATATTAAAAAAATAGTTAAATTACCCTTTTTGAACCTCCAAAACCCACCTAACACCTTGAATAGAACCCGCTGTATGTTTTTAAAATCGAATTATCAAAAATAAAATCAAAATAAGCTTTACTAAACTGTAAGGTATGGTTAACCAAAACCAAATTTTAGAGCTTTTTCAAGTATAATGTAAAAATGACTAAATAGTTGAAATGCATGCAAAAGTGTACCTAAAAGGGGAAAATTCCAAAAAAAGTAAAGTATGTTATTTTTATTGACAAGTTTTTGTATTTATATATTATTAGGCTCTGAATATAAATATTGTCTTCTCCTTCCACAAGAGGGCACTACACAGCAGTAGCAGAAATAATTACTTACACTATCAAACCAATCTCAGTCTAATAACAACAGGCCTAACCGATTTAAAAAAATATATTAACAATTAAACTTACCATAGGTTTTAAATCCTCAATAATAGGAGCACTTGGTCTCGTCACAACATAAATAAATTCTTCTTTTGACTCCATATCCTTAGAAACCGCTTGGACAGTCACAGAATAATTTCTTCCAGGCAATAGAGCCTCTAACTCAATATTAGTTTGATTTGTTGATACTGTATTGCTATCACCTAAAAATTATATGTGTATATTAAAAAGAAAAATATCAAAGTTAAGTTATTTTATGAATAAAAAATCATACTATAAGGTAGAGTTGGAAAGAAAACTTATCACTTACCTGTGGTACTTTCAACTTCATGATATGAAACCAAAAAGCTGTCTTGAGTACTGTCTGGGTGTGACTTCCATGAAATGGTTATAGTTCCGGTTTTTTCATCCAACACTGAATGAAGATGACTGACAGGCAAGGGTTCTAGAATAAATTATAAAGAGTTTACTCATCAGTAAAAACATTGTTTTTTAGACCTATTAACTGTTTTTGGATTCTTAAACTGCATAATGTTACTTCTAGGTACTTTCAGCAGCGGCTAGTAATGGCCAATTTGGTGGGTTAACCCGCACCTTTGTTAAATATATTATTATTTTTTTAAATTGTTGATTATTACAGTCAATAAAATTACTTTAACCCGTTATTTGTATTATTATTAAACATATCATCACTAAAAATGGATCAATTACTCACAAGGTGTAATTTAATTGATGGCTAAAAATACAGGGTATGATTCCTTACCGTATTTTAGGAAGAGAAGTTCATATAAACATATGTCCTAAACCTATTAACTTTTGAGATACATGGTGTTAAAATAAAAAACAATCTATTTTTTAAATATCCTAACTATTCTTTACCCAATTTTGTTTTTATTTGGCAATATTATTAATGACATTGAGGAGGTAATTTATCACTAACTTAATTACATTTAATATGTCCAGTGGCGTCTCAAGAGGCAACTGAAGAATTATTTCCAACAAAAACGGTACGCCACCGACTGTGTAAATGTGTGTAAAATTTTTGTGCTTTCTTTAGATTAAGCAAATAAAATACTGCTTTAATGTCTCTTAATTTTTTTCCGTATCGTGTTTAGTTCTGGTGGAGAAAAAAATTAAGTTCACTTAATTGCATATTTTTAGACCATAAAAGAAACATTGTGGGATCTTTTCTTTAAAAAATAAGGTTTTATAATTTTTAATTAGCAATTATGTAACAAAAATAATAAATACTTTAATTAATTACTAAAAATAGGTGTTTTGAAATATTTTTTTTTTTGTTTTAATAACACCATTTATATGAACTTTTCTTCCTAAAATAAGCTAAGAAAAACATACCCTGTATTTTTAGCCACCAATTAAATAACACCCTGTAAAATAAGAGGCCTGAATAAAATTTTAAACATTAGTGTTTAACCTATGGTACGGATTGACTCACCAAATTGGTCATCACCAGCCTTTGCTGTTTAAAAATGAACTGGTACTTATGTAAGTAGATTTAGAGAAACAAATAATATTAAAGAATCTATTGAGTAGTCCGTTACTTTGTAGACAATACATTTTTACGTAGCATTTAAACCATCGCAAAAATTATCCAACCACCTTTTAACGTAAAAGAGAAGATTAATAAACATAAAAAATCAAGAGTTTATAAGCTAGAATGTCCAGAGTGCAATAGTTGCTACATAGGACAAACAGGCCGAAGCTTCGAAAAAAGATTTAAAGAACACTACGCATCATTTAGATTAGGCAAAAGAAATTCAAATTTTTCAAACCATTTTCTAGACTCTGGTCATTCTTTCCCTAATATAGATAGTATAAAAATTTTACACTTAGAACAAAAAAGTAAAAAATTAGATATATTAGAGAACATAGAAATTTATAAACACAATAAAAATAGTAATGTAAATCTTCTTAATCTGCAAACAGACATAAAAATTCCCAATTATTTAATATTTTCGACTAACTGTAAAAGTTTATTATAGCAGTATACTTGTAACACTAGAGATAGGACCTAACAATTGTAAAGGATAAACCAGATGTTAAATTTACGGTATAAGGTATAAATTTATGCACTTTTTGTAATTCATTCACTTTTAAAAAGTCGTTTGAAAATGACATAGTATGTCGAAACTGCAGTAACGCAAAAAGCAATATAAAATATGTGACAAAATAACAAAGCAAAATTTGTGTTTTTATTACATTCTACGGAAATAATATTAAAGTCGTTGGCATTAAATAAGAGAAATTATAAAAACTTTAACCAAATACCACCACTCGTTTTTATTACAAAGAAACCCTTTATCATACCTCGCCACTTTGTCTACTCTCAGCGCAAAAAGACGCCGACAACCGGCGTAATAAAATTTTGGAGTCAACGTGGACTTGATGAGTTTGTCAAACATGTTTAGTAAGCTGCGAACCAATAATTAAAAACGGCTTGTGCCAAGGTTCAACCAATAGCTGCGAATTGCAAATTTAGTTGTGTATGTGCCTATAATTAGTGTTGGGCGATATATCAATAACCGCGATATTTCACCGGTGAATAGAAAATCATTGGCGTTGCCAGTGATTTACTTTTTGCAAATACGGTGATCAGTGATCGAAGCGAATACTGTAATCGGCATCGACACGACACGCATTGGATTATCAATAACCGCGATATTTACTTTTTGCAAATACGGTGATCGATGGATAATCACTGTTCGCGCCGATCGAAATGTGATATACCTATGAATTATTAATTAAAATAAAAAATAATATGTAAAGGAGAACAGTGATTTAAGCTGATATGATATTTATATTGTTTAGACGTGGCGGGTGGCGGGCACCGCCAAGTCAAAGAGAACATAAACAAACGTGCCGCTCGACCAATACCCACAAAACTTGATATTATTTTTACATAATAATATGGCAATATATCACATTCAGCTTCTTGTTGTCACACCTTACATAATAATGATTATTTGAATTACGAGCCCAAAAATTTAGATTTTGTACTATTGCTGTTAATTTAATTTGCAGCATAATATTTATTTTTATAAAATAAATTTAATATTATGCTGCATGTCAATGAAAACCGATAAGAGTTGCATAAATAATATAATCATATACGTTGCCAGACACCGAGCTGTTTTCATATTTCCATTTTTAGTTAAAATATTTATATATATTCAAGTCACTGCAGTGATTGAAATCACTGTTTAAAATCACGGTGATTTAGAAATCACTGTCGCCGTTTCACCGGTTACCGAAAAATCACCTGTATTTCCCAACACTACCTATAATAGGTCGGCTGATACTATACCAGGCAGCGGAGTATAATAAAGAGTTTTTTTCTTAACAAAAAACGAGTGGAGGCATTTTGTTTAAGTTCTCTTATTTGATTCCAAGGACTATAATTGAGAAGGTGATCTGCAAACCGCAGTTTTTGCATAAGAGATTATTTTAAGAAAAACAGCTTTTCGTTGCGCATAGTTCAGCACTAAGTAGCTAAAAATGGGATAGAATGAATATAGTTACTTAAGAAAATCTCTAATTTGGCCATGAAACACTATTTAAAATATAATATCCCATACATAACTCGGTTTTGTTGATTTTGTCGAAAACTGCGGTTGGTAGATCACCTCCTCATCGGCACATTTTTTGACTAGTCATCTTGGGTCCTATATAACTTATACTTACCTAGAGTCACATCAGAAGATACCGGCCATGACGTCACTTTGCCAGAAACAGTTTTCACTACGACCGAATAAGTTTTTCCTGGTTCCAAGTTATCCTTGAACTCCCAGTCGTTCGGTTCATCTTTGGCCGAGGTACTGGTGGTGGTTTTCTCAGCGTTCCAAGAGATATTTGATATTTATCAAATTCACTACAAATAAAATAAAAGATCATTTTAAACTACATATTATGTATAGTTTTACTTTTCTCAAAATCAAAGTCATCCCTATTGGCTTTTTGGAAATATAAAGGGTGTAAAACTTTATATGAACATACATATGTCCTAAACGTCTTAAATACGGGTTGTGTGTTTTTTTTTTATAAGTTTTGTACCAATTAAGTTAAAAAAAAACATTGGGGGACGCCCCCTTGGCATCAGAAGACATTTTTGGTACACAAGAAAAAAAATTACCAGTGTCGTCCATGAGGGGTTAGGGGTAAATATTTTTTAAGAAAAAAATGGTACATACCTAAAATATAATTTTTTTTTAAATTCCTATTTAGTTTGGAACAAATTTGTTCTCTTGATTTTTTCATTTGATGTAATGTTTTCGCGTAAATAAATAAAAACCATTTCGCGGCATGGACGAATTACCATCTAATTAAAGAATAAATAATAAGTGATTTTTACCGACAAAATTTGATAAAAGCAGATACGAAAT